>OX465289.1:29680192-29917692 GCA_949987695.1 Merzomyia westermanni
ATCTAGCTCGCGAACAACCCCAATCTGCTTAATATAGAAAGATATTGTCAACAAACTGACTGAACCTTAGCAGTGCGGAATCAGACCGGGTTAGTCTAGTTCCGTCTCATTATAGAAGAATCGACGGTAGGACCTCCCGAACTATTAAAAACCAAACGGAACTGGAGTCGTGGCGGCTCCCTATCTTTAGATTTCCCTAACATGGTTAAAGTATCGAAGAGCTAAGGGGGTTGCGCTAAACTAGGAATTGCTTGCTTATATCAAGGAATCATGGACAGTTGACGGAAAGATGAAAGTCACTTTACTTATGCTAAGCTTCGTTATTATTCTGTAATAGACATCACGAACTCAAAATTTGCGCTATCCACGTTAGGCTCCTATGCACCACCGCCCGCCCCAGACAGTCTTTAAAGCTCAATTTAAGTTAAAAACGCTTTCAAAGGATTAAATAAAGAAAAGCGAACCAATATCAAATAAATTCATAACATTGAAAATGAAATACAAACAAAATGCGCACATTACGATAGAAACCTTCTACGCCCATTTCATAATTTGTATGTACATCAAACGTATTTGTTTTCATTTCATAAATTTAAAAATGAATATAACTTAATCAAAGAAAATGTATTTATATACACATTTATAGACATTTGCATATATGTATGGGTGTGTCATGTCAGAAAGTATATCGAATTACCTACTTAATGAGGTTTAGTTAGTGGTGGGTAACTGATTATTTATATAGTCAAATGACAATAGACCCTGTAGTGAAAGTAGCAATATATACTAGTTAACTACTACTACTTTTTGAAGTAATGTAAAACTAGTCCCAAAAAGTCCAACTCTTTACCGACAAATATTAAAATTTTTGAACTTATCTCAAACAAGTCCCAAAAATACCGAAAATGTACGGGCTGAGTATTTATCCACCATGCCCTGAGGCATTTGATTTTTTCCACTAAAAATTTAGTTTAAAAATTTAAATAGAATTTGGTCTATTTTGAACAAGTTTGAGGCTGGTTTATATAAAAAATAAATTAAAATAAAATAAAATCAAATAAACCAAAATAAAATAAAATAAAACAAAATAAAATAAAATAAAACAAAATAAAATGAAATAAAATAAAATAAAATAAAATAAAATAAAATAAAATAAAATAAAATAAAATAAAATAAAACAAAATAAAATAAAATAAAATAAAATAAAACAAAATAAAATAAAACAAAATAAAATAAAACAAAAATAAAAACAAAATCAAAATCAAATAAAATAAAATAAAATACAATAAAATAAAATAAAACAAAATAAAATAAAATAAAATAACATAAAATAAAAGAAAATAAAATAAATAAAAAACAAAATCAAAATCAAATAAAATAAAATACAATAAAATAAAACTAAATAAAATAGAATAAAATAAAACTAAATAAAATAAAATAAAATAAAATAAAATAAAATAAGATAAAATAAAACAAAAAGAAATAAAATAAAATAAAATTAAACAAATTCAATAAAATAAAACTAAAAGCAAATAAAATAAAACAAAACATAATATCGAAAAAATCAGAGTTTTTATGGTACACAAAACCCACAAAACTTATTTTACTTAAAAACTTCTTACGTGTGCTAAATCTTATTGATTTAGCTTGGTCATAACGTCCGAATAAATTGGGCGTGGCCCTCTACCGATTTCGTATATTTTCACAACAAACAGCTTTCAACACAAGTATACATTTATTTTGTTAATAGCCTACATTTAATAAATTGTACTCTTTTCACTCCTCACTTGGCTCTTCTTCTACATTTATCCTTCCTTTTTCTTTCTACATTTGCTTTACCCCCAACCCCATATCCATTACTGTTCTTTATCCTCTTCATTTTTCTCTAACACCACCTATATTTCAAATTTCTATTCCTGCTTCCCTTCTTCTCCCATTTCCTCTGCGGAAGATATCTCGAATTTACTTTTATGTGCTCCTGGTACCGCTTTCTGTTGCTAGGGTTTTTTTGATGTATAGAGCAGATATCTACAGGGTGGCTAATGAAAGCCGCTACCAAAAAAAAATTAAATAACTTTTTTTCTATTTAATGAATCTGGTAAATTTTTTTTTTATTTTGCAGATTGACTTTTACATTTAACAAAAATGGATAACTGGGACACTGAAACAAGAATTTGGATTGTCCGCCGCTATCAGGTTCAAAGAGAGTATAGGCGCACGTTTGGCGGCAATCCTCCGAGCAGATGGACCATAATAAGACTTGTAAACAATTTTGCCGAGCATGGGACAGTCAACAGAAGACCTTACCATCGAAATCCTTCAGTTCGAACGGAGGAAACAATCGCTGCTGTAGCTGCTGCCATACAAAACAATCCACGTGTTTCGACAAGAAGCTTATCTGCTCAAATGGGTGTAAGCAGACAGTCATTACAGTCAATTATGCACAAAGATTTGGACTTATTCCCATATAAAATTCAAATGGCCAACAAACTGAACGCTGCAGACTTGCCGATTCGCTTGGAATTTTGCCAGAAGATGCTTCAAATGGTGGAAGAGGATGGAAACATGTTGAACTGTCTTTTCATGTCTGACGAGGCCCATTTCGATTTAAACGGCAACATAAACAAACAAAATTGTCGAATATGGAGTGCTTCCAACCCACAGATACTCCATGAGACGGAATTGCATCCACTTCGTGTCACAGTTTGGTGTGCAGTTTCATCACGCTGCATTGTCGGGCCCTACTTCTTCGAAGAAAACGGTCACACCGTTACGGTTACTGGAGACCGTTACTTGAGCATGTTGAGAGAGTTTTTCTATCCAGAATTACGCCGAATGAGAATTTCTTTCAACTCTGTGTGGTTTCAGCAAGATGGTGCAGCTCCTCATATAGCCCAACCTGTTATGACAGAATTGCGACGAAAATTTCCCAACAAGCTCATATCCAGAAACTCCACATTCCGTTGGCCACCCAGGTCGCCTGACCTTACTGCACCTGACTTTTTCTTGTGGGGTTATTGCAAACAGGAAGTCTTCAAAGCAAAACCAACAAATTTGAATGAACTAAGGCAATCCATTCGAGAAACAATTGCGGCTATTCCTGTCTCAACTCTCCAAGCAGTAATGAACAACTTTTTGGTAAGATGCCGCACATGCATCGACGAGCAGGGGGGGCATTTAAATTCCATTATATTTAAAACTAATTAAGCTATATTTAATAAAATTTAACGAGCTTTAACATGAATAAAAGAAAAATGAATCCATACACTGAAAAAAAAATTATTTGAGTTTCTTAATGTAGCAAAATTCATCAGCCACCCTGTATATACAAAATATCATTAACTTGAACCAAATAAATTCCGTGGCACCGCCCACTTTTATAAAATTATGTAAATCTTGACTAAAGGACACATATATCCAAATATCATTGATTTAGACCAAATATGGTCAGAGTTATGATGAATGGAAATTTTATATAGCCTGGGGGCGTAGCACCGCCCACTTTTCCAAAACTATATATAGCCTATGCTTTAACTCATGATCCCAAGAATATACTATGAAAATTTCATAACAATCGGTTGAGTACTTTGGACGCCTATAAAGGACACACAGACACACATTCATTTTTATTTATAAGATGAAACACACATTTTTGTTCGAGTTTTGGCATGAAAAGTTTTGTGGAATATTCCACTTTAAAAGGCCAAGCCCATTTACAAAAATGTATATTTTTCGACTTTCTTCTTGGAAGGACGCTTTGGAAATGAAACATGATTGATAAAGAGTTATTTTTCGCTGACATATTGCCTCATCATTTTTAATGAGATTTCGTAAAATGTATTCAATTATCGTGTTCGGAAGGATACGGCTTAATTAACTTCTCTTTTACTCCTCAACACTTTAATATCTATCTCGATTCCTTTATGCCGTTATACACTGCCGTAGGACAAAAAAACTAATAGAGCACTACTGGGTATAAAAATACCAGCTGCTCATATTTAAAAAAGACACTTGGCTGAGTAAAGCTTCGCTTTCATACTAGTTTCACAGTTGTTTAGAACTAGTTCATTTGACTGCGGAGTACTTGCAAACACAACCAACTACAGCGACATCTACATACATACCGATATAGCATAATATTACCAAACCATAACCGAGTACAAACACGAGAGACACACACACACAGGAATCCTCATTCAAATGGCATTACAATTACAAATGACTAAATAACAACCGAACTGGGAGTTCTGCTTTTAATTTAACTAAATTATATGAGGAACAACATTTTCAGCTCAATTCGTATGCGCCAAATTCAAATGCAAGGGAGCCAAGTGACCAGAAATACAAAAAGAGGAGTAAATGATAGAAAAGGGGAGCCAGTTAGTTGACAGCATTAAGCAAACCACAACTAACAGCAGCAGTGGAGAATAGACTACAAATCATAGATGAGCACAGTGTAGGGTACTAATCTAAAATTAATGTAACTGAAATTGATTAAGTATTGAAAACCGGCTTTTTCGGAGCGGTCAACACCTCACTTACGTATCTCAAAAGGCGTTCAACCGCAACTTGTCTGCCTGAAATATTTCACATTTAACTTAGCTTATTTCCTAGGCGGAGTCCTTAAATAATGTTGAACATCTTCTAGAAATATTAAAAATAATAAATTGTATCTGAACTCCATAGTGAAATAAAATATTGAAGGCAATGAAGAATTAACACACTGTATTCTTATTGAAACCTTAATTCTGCCCAATACTAAGTCCTCTGGGGGAAGGGCTTACCTCGACAGACGGACACGTCGCACCTCCTTTCATCCAAAAACTTAGCATAGGTTCGCAGATACCTACATACATACAAATGCACTGCAACTGGATTACCTATCCCACTGCATTCATATCCTAAAGGTAACAGTCCTTCACGTCATCACAACTAAAACTGAAAAGGCGATAAACAGCGCACAATCGGAAGACGCTTTTATAATTGATTCGTTGAACTCTTGATATGGGTTTGGCGAGAGCGAACTGGGAACTTTTCCAAAGTCTTACGACCTTCTGCGAAATTCCTTTAAAATTGTGAATTCTTGGTCAAAAGACTGTAGACTTTAAGGCTTGGATAGTACACTGTAAATATGAACACCATGGCAGTCAGACTCATATTCTTCAAAGGTGACTCGTTGTGTTGGCCAGTACCAGGAAAGAGCTTGTGCTCGCAAAATTCCGTGTAGTCTCTTTTGACTTTTGTCTGCAAACTCGAAAATAGCTGAAGCGGTGTTAGGCAGATTCAATAATTATAAATGACCTTCCTACAACTTTCACCTGCTAATTAATAGGATGATGTCTTGTTAAAAAAAAAAACGAGTATTGCCCCGGAGAGGAAGTAATTAAAAAATTTTAGGAAACTGATGACAGGCTCCACCGCAATTTTCAACTACAGTTAAAGATCAGAATGTAAGGTGGGCAGTGGAATATTCTCCCAAGAGCTATATGATAACACAAGCATTAGGGTACGTTACGAGTACAGTTCATATCTACTATCTCTAAGCCTGATGTGTGGACTAATGTCTGATGAGGATAGATAGAAAGTCTATGTGATCTAAATGATTATATCCACAGTTGATTATTATCTGCAGGTAAGATCTTGAAGCAAAAAGTCTCGAACACTTTATTTGGCACTGGCCCATGGTGAATCAAGCAAAGGGGTTAGGGGTTTAGAATATGCCCGAGGTAGGCATACCGGTCGTAAGAGGCGACTAATATGCACAATGGTAATGACGTGCAACTCGATGGTTGATCTACGGATATGATGCCTCTCACCTCTCATTACCCATCTTATCCTTCCTTATGGAATGAGGAATGACATGACCTAGAAAGTTTCACTGGTCATAAATCGCTACCACGACCCTCGGGGAGTACCGCAAGGGAGTATCGGAGCGTACCGGGTTCAAATACGGCCAAGGACTGTTAATTCGACAACACTCCCTACAACCTTCGGGGAGTGTCTTTGTCGTTAACACAACAACAACAGTAAAAAGTGCCAAGATCGTGTTCGGGTATTTTCCAGACCAAGTGGAGGTATTTTCGCGCTATAAATATTAAGAATTGCAAAGTTTGTGGAAAAAAATTTAGTTCCTAAGCCAATGTTTCCCATATATAAATAAACCCTTCTGCATGCCCTAGTCTAATGGGTGCTTGAGTTAGTGGGATAAACGACATACGAGTCTAGTCAATTAGTTTAGTCTGGAGAGTGAAGAGGATAGGGTGGACGTAGCAATATTTCGCACTGCTTAAACTCAAGTCTTATGAAACAGACAGTTTGGATAGCGCTGAACCAATGTGAAATTTGTGTTAGAAAGGTCTGCTCCATCTAAAAGTAAAAAAGATGTTTTGTTTCGTAGGACTAACACCAAATGTGGGGCAAACATTGTTTAAGTCGGGGTTCTGTTTGGAAACCGAAGAGCTTAGCATAATAAAATATCTAGATCAAAGTTGGACCAAAGTGACTAGTGTCTCTCTTGGAATGTTACATTCCTCTGCGCTTATAGGTGTTGACTGTACTGTACGACGGCATTCAGCGCGCGGGAGTTGACAAATTATTTTACAGGCGCTGTGTGGATGTTGTTAAGAGTCTGCCGGTGCAACTTTGGATTAAACGGCATTTTTATGTGACGCTGGGTCTTTTCGTTATGCTTACGGAGATGTATCTTTGCTTTCGGGGAGGCGCTTCTTCTTCGAACTAGTTAACTTGAAGGAGTTGTGTTAAAGTCACCGATTATTTGGCTGGTGATACTGGTATCTGATCTCTGTAACAACTTGATCAACGGCATCTATGAACTTAGCCGAATGGCTAAAAGTTAAGCCTATTCAAAGTAATTGCGAGTAATTTGTTAGCCTAGACTTCAAATACTCTAATTTGACGGAATGTATGAATTAGTAGTTCGACTAATCTTAACCTAACATGTTAGAAAGGCTTCAAAATTTATTGTTCCCTGAGCGACTTTTTACTCTTAAGAATGGACTAAATCTAATCATTATCAGTTCCGCTGCATACCAGATCAATCAATTCCTCATAAAGAATTCTATTGTAAAAGTCGATCTCAGCTTGGTCAGTTATACAGCCATGGACAATCGAGTTGCGGCACCCTCTCCTTTGTATCCTATCTATAGAAGGATTCGTAAATCGTAATATACTTATAAACTTGTATTGGATAAGGCTATATATTGCGCTTCACCAAGACTGCAGTCTCGTTTTGAAATCGTATTTGATGCGGTACCAAACAGAAATTGATTGTATATTTTATGTAACACCGGCTACCAGAAGCTAAAGCGATCTTACAAGTGACGGCGATACCCTTGGAATCCTGGATTAATTGTGATGTCACATACCTACATATATACCATATAGCAGGTCAATAAAGCGATCACCTCATTTCGGTGTCGACCATCTATCTTTTTGCCCACCTCCGGGGTATATCAAGATTCCCGCCTATCAACATTACTTAACAAAGTTTTGCAATTTGATAAACACAATGCACTAAAACTTTACTGCGGCATACCCATCTATGTACCAATAGACAGCAGTAGTGGGGTGCGGTGGGAATAATACCATAGCAGCAATACCATAATAAATGTTGTCGAATCAAAGAGAATAGGTGCATCTATAGAGGGAACAGTGAGTTGTGAGGGGCGAACGTTATAGGAGACTATATATTTGATTTACGATGTGTCCATAGTTAGGACGTGCAGTCAGCTGCAGAAAACTGTGTAGGTGTGTACATGGACAATGTAACGAAATCAGGTCAAATGTGAAAGAACAATTTAATGAGCTACCAAAATATTTCCCATGGTGAAAATTAGAATTTTATGAGTGTTGAAAAGTGAATTGAATTAGTTTGTATGTAGTGATTTGTTGGAGTAAATGAAATGTATTTTACAGTTTTCGTGTAAAATTCAATAGATGGGACTCAGTAGAGGGACTAAACTAAAGTGGCAGCTGCGCTAATTGATTTCTTTACATTCTTATAATGCGAAAATTTATCTGATGTTTTGGACCAGGAAGCAAATTGTTATTGTTGTAGATTGGATGTAAGTCTTAATAATAACAATACCACTTGCAAACGTTATATTGATAAGAGCTTGCGCTGTCTTAGCTCCAAGAGATTGATTTTCAAGGCAAGTTCATCTCATACTCCTGGCATGCCTTACCGCGTGTATATTCTAAGCCGCTTACCCTCTTTGTTTTGTTTTATTTATCTTAACAGGTTAGTTGAAAAATTTTCTCGTTTCTCAGTTCCATTCATAGGCCAACAACTGATAAACATGCGGCTAAAGGGGTATCAGCTGTTGGGTACGGTATTCTTAGAATTAACTACAGTCTAATCGACCTACTGAGTGAATCTCACTTTAGATGGCGAAACAGGTTTATAACTAAGATGTAACCCAAAATGTGATCTGTATTGTTTTTGGGTTCGCATTAAGCATCTTCGCACATTGGAGGATCTGTATATGTATAACCCGTTATCTTATCTTCCATACCGTTTATGGTCCGCTCGATTATTTCTCCTTGGCTTAACTCCCTAGCCAATTTTGGCCGAGCTCAACAAAGCCTGCTCGACACTCTTGAGTCGCTCTAATTGACGTCTGTTATAAACATCAGGAAACGCTAGTCCTTCTTCACCTAACCTTCCCAGCGTTATGGAGGTCTCCATCTTCTCTGTTAAACAAAGTTAATCCATTTGCATTCACATTTCAAATTTTAAAATTTGTAAATAATTTAAACTAAAGTCAATTTATTTTGCTTAGTAAAGCTGACCGCTTCTTAATGAACAACAATGGCTTCCAATTTTTCGACGACTGCAATTTTCATTAATCATGTCTGCTTTGACGAGGTTTTGAGCTTTTGCTTTCACAATTCTTAAACTACACATATGTGTGTTCTGTATGTGTGTGTGTGTATGTAATGCCTGCCAACTGCAAGAAACTGAAATTTTCAACTACTGCAATGTATCAATTATCCAAATGTAGATTATCGTACCGTTACTTTCCATAAGCACTGCAACTAACTTAACTTCATTGGAGAGGTGCATGCAGCGTATGTTGCAAGTAATAAATTTTAAAAGGAAAAATAAAAAATGTGTGCACATAACAACCTTGCAGTTACACGAACTAGTTACTAGCTACTTCGAAACTAGTATGAACACTAGGTCGAATAAATATGGCAACTGGCTTTTTCTCCAATAAGCAATTGGTATTTTTAAAGTGAGGACGTGCTACGAGGTGTGAGTTGTCCCCTGTTCTGAGAGAAATATACCAGTCTCAAACTAGTTAAAAGAAACCAACAAATCAATGTTGCATTTTAAAGGAAAATAATTTAAATGCATCCCGAGACGTCACAAGTTTCTGGGGAGACCAGTACTTTTCAAAGCTCTGAATTATTTCTGGTCAAAATTTGTGCTTTTCCAGACTAGTCGGAGATGAGTTGACAAATTTATGGTTGTAAACTAAAACTTTTCCTGTCTAGTTTAGTGTTTCACTACAAAGAAGTACCAACCATCCACATATAGTTTGTTAGTTTTATCTGTGTAGATGACATGTGTATGGGGCATTCCATTCTAAACTGAACCAGATCTTGAAATTACTTCAAATTGTGCGACTATTTTGGTTTGCCTTCGTTTGCGGTAACGCCTTTCTTTTATATATTTTAGATCACACTTTATCGTTCCACAATATTTCAATCGTCAAGAACTCTTCATTCCCATATTTGTTATTTTTAACCCTCCGATGAGTGACAGTTCTGAACTTCACGGCCGTGTGAAAAGGTCCTTACGGCCCTTTTTTTGTAAATCATGTTTTTTTAATATAAAAATTTTTTTTTTGATTTTTTTTTTGTTTTTATTGTTTATAACTAAATTCTACTACATACAAAAATAATTTTTTCAATTTTAAAAATTTTTTTTTTGCTTGAATTTTCTTAAGACTATTATAAAAAAGTTTAAAAATTATTGTTGTTGAGCGTGTACTTCTTGTCCCCCGCCCTGTGCGCAAGTGTTGCAGCGATGTAAAAGTTTGCTATGTTCTCCGCAAACAGCGTCGGTCTAAATACTGTAACATACTAAACTTCTACCTATTTGGATGGAACCTCAACATGCCGAATATTCGCCCGACATGGTGTAGGTTTCCCCATGACACACAAAATCTTTTTACCCGCTCGACGGAGCAACTTCTTCTAACACAAACTTCACTCTGGTCAAACCCTATTGAAAGAGCTAGGTTCCTGGGATTGTCATTTGAAGATGTTGGTGGCAGTAAGAAGAGTGACGGCTAGCCAGGGTGTAGCATCGTTACTACAAAAAGGTGCCATAGTAAAGAATTGAAGTATGGGGTTCACAGTTTGCAAAGTACTTCGGTTGCCAGATCGCCATTATTGTTACTGAATAAAATCGAAATCAATTCGCGACCTCCAGTTAGATTGTCGGTTCCATTTTATAGTACGTATAAACTTGCTCAATGGTTGTTTGTTGCTGTTGTTGGTAACAAGAGATGGTCTACCAAAATGGGTTGTACCTAGTCTGGGCCCAGGTGCATAGGAAGTAATATAATACTGTATTAACATCGACCCTAGCTACGATCTTTCGAAGAAATTTTAGAAACCGGTAAAGACGATGATAAGTAGGACTCAATAATAGAAATCTTAGTCTAAGAGGTAGCTCACAAAGCTGCTTTCATGATCCATTTTTGGATAGTTTCAACAAAGTTGTTTTATGATACAAATTTCGAGCCACGGTGACGTTAATCACATGTCCCTCGGTGCGCCATATTACATTGTGTAAGCTTAAGGTTCCAACTTGTGATACAAAGGCGATTTTCTTGCCCACCTGAGTACAAACTTTTCGGAGAACACAATGGCGGTAGCCTCTTAGAGGGAGCATGACACTTGGATAAGAGTGTTTAGTAAGCATGCTAAAGAGCGAGGTGCTCTTACAAGAACAACTCGTCTCTCCACAGCAAAATACCTCATTGTAGTTAGTTCATCGACCACCAAAATCCTTTTTATTTGCCAAAATGTTAATACAATGTATTCGAGCACCGTCCACTTAGGCATGGAACGACCCATTTTTCTATATTATGTATTATGCAAATCTGCTCTTGTAAGTTACTCATTGCAGGAGTAAGCAAATTCTGTGTCTGTTTGTATGTAAATATGTAATTGCATTTATATATTAAAATATATGACAAGGATATCCATGAAGTTCTGTCTGCACTTTTGCCAACTAACTTTCTTTAGTACTATATTTATATGCATGAGAAGCTATCGTTATACATATGTACAAACAGTTGTTTTCAATATAATAGTAGTAAAATTAAATTGGATATCGTTCGCGAACTAAAAAGAAATATAGCGAATGCCATAACAGAAACCACAAGAACAACTTTACACAAAGTTCAAGAGAGTAAACTAAATTTTTTTTAAATTTGCATCAAAATTTCAATATTTTTGGCAAGATGTTTAGAAAATTTTCCACTACGCAGTTTCAATTTTAGCATAATATTGTGCAATTTAGAGGTACCTCAAAATTTCTCCTGATTTGCAGAATTTTTTTGCTCAAGGATGTAGGATATTTTTTTCCATACAAAATTTATTTTTCTTTATGCGTTGTATGGAAGAAATCCCTCAACACCCATGACGGAAAAAATTCAAAAAATTCACAGCATTTTTTTACGGAGTTCTAACTTGAACTAAAATTGATTGGTCTACAAAATTGCGTACTCGAAAATTTTCTAGAAATTCTGCCAAAAAATATTTAAATTTTTAAAAGTTTAATTAACTTTCCTGAACTTTGTGTAAACTTTGAAATTTCTTCTTACGTCGTTTCTGTTATGGAATTCGCTATTTTTTAAATCAAAATTATTAAAATTAAAGCATCATTTTATTTCGTCGAACGATTTCCAATTTAATTTCACTACTACTATATTGAACACAGCTGTACATACGTACATATGTAGGACATCCATAAGTCTGAATATATGAATGCAGTCTGGTGACCCACAATTGGGGAGCATTTATAAACTTGTTAAAAGTACATTTGCAGCTGTTGCGACCATTGCAATTGGTTTTGCTATGGCTGTCACTGCTGTTAAGCCGTACACTGCAGTACTTTCAATATTGCTCAACACATTCAAAGTGGTATGGCCGGTGCCACGTTTAGCACAGTGCTCGAGTTGCATACAAAAGATGGTCACATAAGAAGTAAATTTTACTGTGGGTTAGAGTTGGGCGATTTTGTTCAATTGAATGATCGAACGACCTACTTCTTTTTTCAAAAGTGAACTATGCCGCTCACTTCGTTCAGTCGTTCGAGAAAGAACGTTCTTTGCGTTGAATCATGGAGGAATGAATGCATCGAGCATCGAATAAGAAGAACAGCGCAAACATCGCTTATTATCAGTTCGAGGGTAAGGAACTTGAGAATAGCTGAAGTTCGCCAACATTGGCTTTTATTACCACAAAAAAATTTTACTTACCGAACGGTTAACTCCTACCCGAGTTTCAAACCATATTTGTTTTGCTTCCTGTGTCATGGATATACAAACTGATTGAAAAGAAAACTTAGTATTGAACGGCTGAACGACCTAGTTCACTTTTGGAAAAAGAACTAGGTCGTTCGATCTTTAAATTAAACGAAATTGCACAACTCTACTTAGGAAAGAAATGAAACAAGCATTTGATGGTATGGAACGCGGGTAGAAATTCGTCGATCGGTGAGCAAAAATTACTGCGGTAGTAAGAGCCAATGTCAATTTTATGAACCACACCTGTGGTAATAAGCGGAAAAAGCCAAACTCAATATTGGTCGAAAATGAGATAGTACCAGCATTGTGTTTTCCGTGTTTTCAAGTCCGTTGTTCAAAAATTGTGGATTTTATAGACAAAAACCCATATTTCAATTCCATACATTTGCACTATAATTTAAACTTTAAAGCGATCTACTGAAAAATTCAAAAAAAATAATTTGGTTGTTTCCCGTTATTGCCACAGACATCGGCTGTTTTTACAACTCAATATTGAGTTTGGTGAGAAACACTGAACTACTACATTCACTGAACGGGGTTGAAAACACTTGAACGAAGTAGTTTGTTCGTTTAGTAAACTGATTCGTTCAATTGAACTAGTTCGTTCGAGAACTACACAACTCTACTGTGGGTATCATTCCCACAACAGCCGGTTCTATCGCACCGGAATGACCCGGGTTTTTCACCCGGCCAAGGGCTGTTATTTCAGTGTAACCCTGTCCAATCTGGGGCTTGGTTCACCTCCGATTGCTCATTGGCCATCCTTGTCATCTCGTCATTGAACGATTGCCTGCAGTCGAGAACTACCTTCGATGTAGTGTTGCTGTGCTGAAGAGCTTTGACCGCTGCTTGTTTGTCGTGTAGTAAATTGCAGCTTTTTGAGAGCAGTCAACGCGCAGCATCCTTTATGCGTGCAAGTCCAACCCGTAATACGCTGCAGTTGGTCGGTAACGTAATGCTTAAGGAGAGCGATATTTTCCGAGTAGACGCCGCTGCCCACATTGCCATTAAACTTAGAGCGGTCCGTGAATATGGAGGTAGACTGTGGATCTAGAATATACACCTGCTCCCACTTGGTCCTCTCAGGGTTTCTTGAAGAGAACTTGTAGTCCTTAGAAAAGGACGGTATAGTGTAGTATACTAACTGCAAATCCGAATCTGGTGGCGTTCAGCCGGACTGCACTACTGCTTTCCTGGAGTTTGCCGTTTAGGTCAACCGAAAGTAGGTCCACGTTTGAAATCCCTGCTAATACCCGAGGTGATTTTTGTTTAAGTTAAATATTCACTTTCATAAAAGTTGGGGAACGCGTTCCGATTACTTGCAGCCTAGAACTACTAAAGCTAATGTTAATCGGTTTATAAGTCATTATCAAAGTCATTTTATGGCTTCGTAAATTCTAAACGTAAAGTATCAGGGCTTCCCTCAGCCATGAAATACCAAGAAATTATATCTAGCGATAATCAATATATCGCAAATTTTTTTGCTCAATTTTTCACGTCCAACTATTCTGCTGTCACCAATTCAAACTTTCAAAACTATCCCTATAAGCTACACGGGACAAATTCAATTAATTCACCAATTATATGCGCCAAAGATGTTCTAATTTACCTTAAAACTTTAAAAGAATCTTTTAAATATGGTCCTGATAGGATTCCTACATGTTTCTTGAAAAAGTGTGCGAACCATATTTACCAACCCCTTACCAATTTGTTCAATCCATCACTAAAGTGTGGTGTTTTTCCAACTGCGTGGAAAGAATCGTTTCTTTTACCGCTGCATAAAAGCGGGAGTAGGTCTTCTATAGAGAACTATCGTGGCATCTCAAAGCTTTCTGCCATCCCAAAATTGTTTGAAGCTATTGTTACAAATCAACTTACGGGTCCGGTCTCTACTTTGATAGCTGACTGCCAACACGGGTTCAGTAAGGGAAAGTCCACAGTTACGAATTTACTTGAGTTTACCAGTCATGTCTCAAATGGCTTTAGAAAAAAACTGCACACCGACGTTATTTATACGGATTTCAGCAAAGCTTTTGACAAAGTATGCCACTCATTACTTATTCATAAACTCGATCAGTTGAGCTTCCAGCCGGGGCTCAATCGCTGGATCTCTTCTTACCTTAGTGACAGGACACAAAGTAATGTTAAAAATTTAGTATCCGATGTCATTTATGTCTCTTCGGGGGTTCTTCAAGGAAGCCATCTTGGCCCGATTCTGTTCTTGTTGTTTATAAATGATATTTCAACAATAATACAATTTTCAAAAATGTAAATGTATGCCGACGACGTAAAGCTTTTCATGTCATTCGCGTCATTTGAAGATAGAAATAAGCTACAATCAGATCTAGATGCACTAGTTACTTGGTGCGATTTAAATTATATGCCACTTAACCTTAAAAAATGTAAACACATGGGTTTTTCGCGTGGAATTTCTCAGCCGGCTTCCTATACTCGTACAATTAAAAATTATAGTCTTGAGCAAGTGTATGATTTTGTTGACCTGTGGGTTACTATGGACTATAAACTCAGTTTCAACCGCCATATTAACACAACAGTCAATAAGGCTAGAGGTGTCCTAGCATTCGTTAAACGATGGTCTAAAGAATTTAGCTACCCTTATGTAACTAAAGTCCTCTTCACTACATTAGTCAGACCGATACTTGAGTACGCTTCTATAATTTGGAACCCGCGTTACCAGGTTCATGTAGATCGCCTTGAATCAGTTCAAAAACAATTTTTACTATTTGCCTTAAGAGATTTTCATTGGGATCCCTTGCACAATCTGCCACCCTATACGAATCGTTTAAAACTCATTAATCTGCCCACACTTTCTAGTCGGAGGGAAATGCTTGGAATTATTTTTATGATTAAATTGCTAAATGGTTCACTATCCAGCCCATTTCTTCTAAGTGAAGTGAACTTCAATGTACCGTCTCGTCCTTCAAGGCATTTTAAACCTCTAGTCTTAAAACAGTGCCGAACCAATTTTCAGTTAAATTCGCCTTTTCGCTGTGTCAAGATTATAACTCTCTTTCTGGTAGATTTTGTATTTCAGACTCGCTTTTCAGCATAAAAAACTCAATTCTTTCTATCCTAAATTCATAGCTACTAATTGTTTCTTATTCTTTGACTTCTATATTAATTTTGTTCTGTTAACTAGTTATTTTTGAATGTATAATCTATCCTATATCTACTTTACTTAGCTGATGAGGTTTTCTCTGTAGCTGAGCAGTTTTAGATCTCGACGATTAACAAACCAAAGCCTTTCAACGACTCGGCACGAACGAATAATCCGCGCGTTATGCGGATGCGCCGCTCGCGCCGGTCGGGCGGGATATGGTGGGTAATCCGTTAGGAATTATTATTATTATAACCACGCCCCTATTCCACACAATTGTATTTGGTAAAAGGCACTTAAGGAAAAAATAGCTCCAACTTGGTTGCTAAAACCCACAGCTGAGTATGAAACATTTGGTTAATCCCTCACTTAGACTTCCTTACTTGTGTTGGTGTAAGGTCTGCCACTTTGACCTTTAACACGTTTAAAAATGTGTGCACATTCTGTGATTATACTGAATTTCTGTACTCAAGCATTTCGGCTGCTTCGGATTTTTATACCTTTCATGAACATGAAATAGTAGTATGACTTTGATCCGATGTTTGTAAGCCTGAGTAGAAGAAGAGATAGACCCACCAATAAATATGCCGAAATGATCAGGGCGATGAGCTGAGTCGATTTAGCCATGCCCGTCTGTCTGTTTGAACACAAACTAGTCCCGCAGTTATAAAGATATCTCGCTGAAATTTGGTATGGGGCCGCCATTTCGTAATATAATCGATTATTCCGATAAACAGGTTTTGGCCTTTAAATTTTGCAACTAAAAAACTAGGTACGTAATATTTCGCAGATTTGTTGCATGTTATATACGTAATGTGACTAGTGAAAATTAGCCAGATCGGACCAACATAACATATAGTTCCCATACAGCACATTTTCCGATAAACGGGGTTTGGGCTATGAAATTTTAAATTAACAGGGTAAGACTGTAAAATTTTGTAGAGTTTGTACAGGGTGGGCCAAAAGAAACCAAGGGGTGTAAAAGTTTAATAACTTTTTCGTTTATTAATTTTTTTTATTTTTCTTTCAGATTATATAATATACAAAAGGGAAATTTTTTTACACTAAGTATGAAAAAGTATGTCTCTTAAATGACCGCCGTTTTCAGCTTCGCACTGATGGGCTCTTTTTAGAGCATTTTCCATAACATCTTTCAAAACTTGTGGCTGTAGCGTTCGAATTTCTGCACCAATGTTTGCCTTGAGTTCAAGGATTGTCTCTGGCTTGTTTACATACACTCGCTCCTTCAAATAACCCCAAAGAAAATAGTCGGGTGCTGTCAAATCTGGCGATCGCGCTGGCCAAATAATTTCCGAATTTCTGGAAATTATTCGCCCTCCAAAAATTTGACTTAAAAGTGCCATTGTGTCTCGGGCAGTATGGACAGTAGCTCCGTCCTGCTGAAACCACATACCAGGTCTGTTTTCAAGAGCAGGACGTAAAAAATTTTCTATCATAAACCGATACCGCTCTCCATTTACGGTTACAGCACTTCCATCTTCATTCTCGAAGAAGTAAGGCCCAATGACATTTTCAGATGTGATCCCACACCATACTGTACACCTGATGGGGTGTAATTGGCGTTGATGAATGTCTCTTGGATTTTGAGAACCCCAGAAGGTACAGTTCTGCTTATTAACAAAGCCATTCAAATGAAAATGAGCTTCATTACTCATAATCAAATTTTTAATAAAGTTGATTTCATTTCTGGCCAACTCTTGAAATTTAACTGCAAAATTTAGACGTTGCCGATGATCTGCGGGTTTTAATTCTTGCACCATTTGCACCTTTAATGGGTATAACTGTAAATCTTTTTTTAAAATGCGCCGTAGTGACCAACGAGACATTCCTAGCTGAGCAGAACGCCTTCTGGCAGATGTTTCTGGTGCTTCGTTAACACTTTCCTGTACTCGTTCAATATTTTCCGCAGTGCGACTTAAACGTGGTCTACCGGTTCGAAGCAAATCTGTTACGCTGCCATGGTGGTGATAACGATCAACTAAGCAACGAATCATTGCTTCAGAGGGCGAAATTCTGACGTTAAAATGTCGACGATATGCTCTTTGCGTTAAAATAATTGATCTCTGGTTTAAATAATAAAATTCTATTGTTCTGGTTCTCTGTTCAGTTGTGAACCTCTCCATTATAAATTCTCCAAGTGTTGTCTATATAATCTGAAAGAAAAAATAAAAAAAATTAATAAACAAAAAAGTTATTAAACTTTTACACCCCTTGGTTTCTTTTGGCCCACCCTGTACTTACTGTAAATAAGTATCGGATGCGTATTCAAGAAAGGTATAAGGACTTCGGCACAACCGAAGGCAGCGCTTTCCTTGCTTGTTTTGTGTTTGATATTGGCAAAAGCATAGCATTCACAACTTATTTATATATGCGAAGTTGTTGACTACACTGACTGATGGTTTTGCTTTGAACTTACTTTTCCAATATTTATTATGTTTTTCAATTATTTCCATAACACACGCGTGAATACACTTTTAAATTATTGCATAAATACGATTTTTTCATGCAGTGGCGGAACCAGTGGGAGAAATGCGATCGGGGCCCTCTCAGCCTGCGTGTATTCAATTTTGAAAAGGTTTAATGTGGTTCTTCTGCAATTTCTATTCCAGTCCATTATAACCGTGAAAATGGTTATGTTAAATCCTTGAAGGAGTGAAAGGGGATTCTACAACGATACACTTTTGAAACTGTGGAAAATGTTGTCTATTTGCGAGTCAGAGTTAGCAACAATTATAATGTCAGCCTAGAAATTCAACCACTAACCACTTTTGCCAACAAGTGCTTCTTTGGACTGAATAGTCAATTGGGAAATAAAGTATTTTCTTAGTGAATGGAAATCACACTCTATGAGTTACTTAACGTAGCCGCCCTGCTATGTGGTGCAAAAGCGTCGAAGCTTGGAACATGTGATGAGACGACTCTGGCACTGGAAGTGCTCCAAGTGTAATTGAAAACAGATGCAATATGAAGAATATTCAAATGTATCCCAGTGGTAAATTCGGGTTCAACTAACGTGAATTTGTACCAAATTTGGACAAATGTGAGATTACGCTGGAGACATGTTTCATAAAAACGGAGAGGAAGAATGTTTTATGAAACTCATTTAATTAGAACTAAAGAAATGTTCTACATAGTTATAGTTAAAGATTTGTATGGAAATGTCATTTTAAAAAGCTTTATAAACCAATTTTAATTCTTATACATAAGCGGGTTAGAGTTTAAAGGGGTTTTTTTTAGTAGTTAAAGAGTGTTAGAGGGAACTTTTTATTTTAAAACAAGTAGGGAAGGCTAAGTTCGGGTGGAACCGAACATTATATACCAAGTAGTGATCTATTATGGCTTACGTAGTGATCTATTATCTACGCAGGTCTATTTTAATACTTTTCAGTTCGTATTATAAAGCCAGCTGATTGTTTTCAATAAAAACACTTCTGTTATGAGTTTTGAAGCGCAAATTAATAAAAAAAAAATATTAATGTAGGAGTATGTATGGCGCGATATTCATCATAAACCTCCTAAGAGATTTTTGCGCTGAGCTTCACTCCGAATTTGTGGTGTGCCGTTTTGAATTTTTTCCTACAAATTCGCGGGACCTACAGATTTTTGCCGAGCTCGAACGGCATCTACAAAGGAGAGGAATTTTCGCTAAGAAGCCTTCCATAGCAGAAAGACACTCAGAGTTAGCTAAACCACTGCCGAGGGGCGACCCCGTTTTGAAAAAGTTTTTCGAACCACTTGTTACCTGTCCCAAGACTCGAACCTTGGACCTTCGATGTGGTAGGCCGGCAACACTACCGCCACACCACGGCGGCCGCCATTGATTTATTTGTATATAAATAGCTTCCCTATCAACAACTGTTAACCACATTTTATGTTTGAAAAATGCACATTTTATGTTTGAAAAATTTGCGTTCAAATAGACAGACGGACAGACCGACAGACGGACGGGGAGACGGACATTGGCAAATCGACCCAGTTCATCGTCCTTATTATTTCATTTTACTTGTTGATGGGCCCATCTCTTCTTCTTCTCATACTTAAAGGTATCAAAATCAAAAAAGGTACATAACTTCCCTTTGGCATTGGGGTATTAACTACTTGCCCGAATATTTTGCTTGCATGTTATCCGATTTTTCCAATTTTTGGCAGGAGTATACTACATCTTATTGAGAAGCAGCTGACTTATTGTGCCTGAAATATCTATTTGAAACTACAAGCAATTGCCTTTGGAAATAGCAGAATTTGTATGTTGAAAAATTGTCGGCGCCACGCCTACTTCTCCAAAATTCACAAAATTTGTTTACGGTCGAGTTTTGCTCACAAAGCTTATTATGTGTGAAAAATCTTATTCATATAGCATGCATGGTTATAAAAATTTCGCGTTTTACATTTTACAAAAAAAAATTTCAGAACAAACTGGGCGTGGGCGTTGACCGATTTCGTCCATTTTTACAACAAACATTTCCCTTTATACATTCAACATTTTCGCAAAATATCGTATCGATAAATCAATTTTTGCCGGAGTTATGGCATAAAAAGTTTTTTAGAATAATCACCTATAAAAGGGGCGGGGACACGGTCATTTTAAAAAATGTATATTTTTCGGCTTTCTTCGTTCACGGACACTGTGGAAGTGAAATATAAATGACATAAAGCTTTTGTACACAAAGTTATTGCCTATCAAATATATCTATGATCCTTTTCAAAATCTTTCGTATAAAAGTGGGCGTGGACCTTAACTGATTTCGCCCATTTTTTCCGGAACATACCTTGTATTAATATAAATATGTGTGCTAAATTTTGTTTCGATATCTTGAACGGTTTTTTGATTTATGATTAATATTATTTCTAAATTTGACTAAATCAAAAGTGGGCGGTGCCACTCCCATTTTCAAAAATTTCTTAAAAAATTTATTTTTTGCTTTAACAATAATGCACGCAACAAATTTAATCCTTATAAGTATATTATGTACTGAATAATCACTTTTTTGTATTTTCGAAAATATTCTATATATAAAAAGTGGGCGTGGCTATCATCCGATTTCTCCCATTTCAAATAGCGCTCGGAGATGAGTTCCAAAGAACCTGCGTACCATTTCATTAAGATCTCTCAAAATTTACTCAAGTTATCGTGCTAAGAGGCGGACGGGCGCACGGACGGACAAGGCTCAATCAATTTAGTTTTTCCTCCTGAACATTTTGATATGTATAAGTCAATATCGATCTCGATCCGTTTATGCCGTTACATACCACCGTTACGCGACTAAAGTTAATATACCTTGTGTGCGTAACACGACTAATTATAAAAAAGCAGTATATGTATTCTACGGAGTATGAAAAATTTTTAATAAGAAATTTCATTGGTTAAATCTGCCAAACATCAGCAGTCCAGAATTCGGTAAGCAATGGGGGTAATTTGATTTTTGCTTCACTTACATTGTAACGAATACGATTACTCCTCGATTATTTCCTTCTGACTTCGATAGCTACAAAGTCAAATAAACAAAAACGACAATACTGTTTACAAATAGCTAATTTCCGTTACTAGTAATGATCGCAATACAAACTCACGAGTTAGGTAATTCCGCAGTAAGTTCACTGTACAACACTTGGAAATACACTGATCATCACGCCTTGCTTGCTTACTGCTCTTAATAGTCCGAAAGAGTGATACCTGGTATAGATGCTAATCTAGATGCTTTATTATATATCGCCATCTCCTATTTTCCTTTTTCGTGCCTACAAGGATTTGTGTAGCCATCGCTGTCTCTGTTGTGTTAATTAGTGGTGGGGGAGTTATTGAATTAGGGATGAAACATGCTTGAGAACATTCGCCACACTGCAAATATTTGCAGGCACTCAATGGTTGGAAGTCGTGGCACTGTTTCATTAAACCTTACTTTCTCCAAGGAATGGAACTTCGAAATCAAATCTCCTTTACAGAGATTCCCACAATGCGTTATCTTGTAACAAAATTGAACCATTTCTTCCGTCCTTAATCCCGCATGGATTGAGGTGTTGCTCTTCACAATCGTTACCAGTGGTATCCGGTAAACATTCCTGAAAACCATTTATTTAGGATTCGGTTTCGCTCTCTCATGCACAGTGTACTGTTTCACTCCATCAACTAAGTTGTTTTGCTTCCTCAAAATATGACCATCAGACTTTCGTCTTTTAGCCTCAGCAGATTTCGCACATATAGGTTGTCGGCATCCAAATCAACAAAACTGCCGCAATTCCCATGTGCTTTCCATACCGGAAAATATGCGCTGCTTTGATAACATCTAGAACTCTTGCTTGGGGAACAACAATAAGTACAAACATTTGTGTATTAAATCCATTGATCCAAACCTCTGTCTTGCGTTGCTTCTTCTGCTTTACAGCTCCTTTTGTGCTATCGGCAATGTTGTGTTCAAAGATTAGAGGTGCTTCTGGGTCATTGTAAGTCATAACACTGTTCCTCACTGTGATGTTAATGTCTCTTTCAGCCAAGAAGTCGACGCCAATGATGACTTCGTCTACAATATTCGCTTCTAAGAAGTTGTGATACGTATCCACATTTCCAAACACAACTGAACGTGTCACTTCTACCCGGACTTGCTTGCTTTCACCAGTTATCGTCCACAACTTAGCTTTCTGCAATTGTATCACCCATCGGCTATCTAAGCCGCTCCGCATGATGGAATGTGATGCGCCCATATCCACAGTCAGTCAGAGATTAAGGGACATTTCTCTTGCTTATCTCCTCCAGCTTTGCTCTTATGCTCACCTGTGTCGGAATAACGTGCTATGTGGCCTGTTTTTCCGCAGTTGAAGCAATAGATGGCACCAACACTTTTCTTCTGTACGTCCGGGTCGTGTAATCTACGTGAGGGTCTGCATTCGCTAGTTGAGCTAACCTCTCGATGTCCATTGAAAATATTTGCAAAGTCTCATTCGGTTTCTAAAAGTGCTTCTGCTGCTTCATTTGCTAAATCTGTTTTGGTTGTACATAATTGTTTCGTTCTCCGTCAGGAATACTCTGCAATATATCGTTGCAGGTGCCTTCAATGCCACGAATAGTGAAGCAACTTTGTCTTCAGTACCTCAACTGTTCACCGCCGCTCTTTTCTCAAAATGTAGCTTGAAGAACTAGGAAAAGAACTAGAAAGGAACAGAATAACCAAATGTCAGGAATTTTACATTTGGATTATTCTTAGAAGTTGTTACACGATTCGCTGCAACTCTTGGATACGAACTCGCATCGATTTTAACGTGCAGCCATGAAAATTTGGAATCGTTCGCTTCGACCTGCTAAGAGATTCGCGCCACCTACATAGATATACGCTCCTTCTTCTCTTCCAGTCAAGATGTAATACGTGTCTCGGGCTCTTCAAGCTGATACACTATGTTGTTGTTGTTGTTAACAGTGCTTCGCCCTGCCCAATGGGCACGATCACTCTAAATTGTCATCAGGCTCTTCTAACGGAACGGACTTCCGTCATCCCGGATGCATCCTAGACTAATCGCAATTTTTGCAGGGTCCTCACTGAAGTGACCACTCCACCAAACACATTTTTGAGCATTTATGTATGTCTTTACACACGTGCCCCTTAAAAGTTCATATGTATGTATTGGTCTGACAACAAGGAATACACTTCAACAGATATGCAAATCTAAATATGCACGAAATATACTATGTATGCAACAATATTCCAACTACCAAACGGATATCCTGTCTACGGGCAGTAAACGGCCTATGTTCATGGGTATGTAAATATGCTACAGGGGGTCAGTGGGACTATTTCCTGCTTTGCTAGCTTTTTTACTGCATCCTGAGAGTTGTTATGAAGCTGTGTTAAAGCATCCCTGCAGAAAATTGGACTAGCTCAGAGGTATCCCTGAGTTAAACCGTTTGACGACACCACCAGTTCTAGCTCAATACCCAACCAATGCTTTCAACTGTCCACTGTTACATGGCAATGGGGGCAATTATTGCCAGTGCATTACTTTGCAACTCGTTCCGAACGGGTTTCCCTTCCGACAGTTCTAATATAGTTTAGTTTTAGCGAGTTGTCAAACTGTGCCATTTCGGAAAGTTTGGGGGTAGTTTTGGTTGTGGATGAGTGATTATCGATATCCGATGTTTCAAAGTGTCTCTAAACTATCACTTTTGTAACCGGCACAGGACGATTCGCAAAGCGTGTAATTCAAAACTGTCCCTTTCGGAGACTGGTTCGCAATTTTACTGCAGGTATTGTACAATCACACATCATCATATATATTGCTGTAAATTTATATACAGGCGACGCCAACAGCAATGAGACCACTAAATATGTGCCCCAATAAGTTTTGTTTCAGAGATCTTTCATGACCTTTCGTAGTGCAGTATTCCAAGGACCACTAAACTATGTACTCACTTTTCACTTAGTCTGTAAGCTACGCTCTTAGCTCTTTGCAGTTCCCATCTTACCAGGAAAGTATAACAAGTTCGTGGGACAGTGATTGCCTCTTTCTTCAGTTTCTGGAATAAAAGGCTATTACTAGATCGCACTCAATCGCATATACATCAAATTTTCACAATTGATTGAGTAAAGCTTTCTAAAAGGATTGTTTGATATGGCGGAAGAAGCCCTAAACTAACTAACTGCAGAGATCAAATCCTATACGCTCGACAGCTTAATCTACATACAATAATTACACAGACTTCCTACGCCGAAGGGCTGTAATTTCAATGTAAACATGTTAAATCCGCTAGGACTAAAGTCAATGTCAAAGTCGAGGTTACGCTTGAACTATCCCAAAAGAGATTGTTTTATTTCTGTCTTCGGATTAAACGTGTATAACGATCCGAAGGGTTAAATTTTAGTGTGAGTTTACACAATAAATTTGATCCCTCATCGATCACGGTACCTTTGCCATATAATCCCATCTTATCACATAATTTTTTCCTAGGCACTCTGAAAGGCGCATTATATTAAAGTGGAAATTGAATCTCAAATGTACTCTATAACCACTTCAGATTTACTTTGGTATGATGATGCTCATGATGTTCGCGATAAATATGGAGAGACAGCGGAAGAGAAGATCTAGATGTAGACTAAATCAGAGGCATTACTAAGACAGCAGTGTTAGCTCACACGAGCGACTCGTACTTACCCGATCAAGTACTGTTATATAATTTTAGTGGACGTTTCCTCTTCTAGTATTTACTTTTTCGGCCACTCCATTTTCCCCTTAAGATAAAAGCCTAAATGGGAAAAGGGCCTTTTCAATCCCCATCTATACGTTGACATTCCGATTAAGCACGGCGAAGTATCGTTACAAACCCCTGCGAGTTAGGGGTATAGAATATGCCCGAGGTAGGCATACTGGTCGTAAGAGGCGACTAATATGCACAAAGGTAATGACGTGCAACTCGATGGTTGATCTACGGATATGATGCCTCTCACCTCTCATTACCCATCTTATCCTTCCTTACGGAAGGAGGGGTGACATGACCTAGAAGGTTTCACTGGTCGCTACCACGACAGTCTGTCAGTACCGCAAGGGAGTACCGGAGCGTACCGGGTTCAAATCCGGCCAAGGACTGTTAATTCGACAACACTCCCTAAAACCTTCGGGGAGTGTTTTTGTCGTTACCCCAACAACAACAACAAGTATCGTTACAAGGTGACGTATTGCAACAGCAAATGTTACCGTAACGATTACCTCTACAGTTACTTTACGTTTGAACTAATGCTCTCAATCGATGAGCAGACGAACAAAAGCCCTATACACATTGTTAACAAAACTATACTATATGACAAAATAAAATAAAATTAAATTAAATTAAAGTAAATTAAATTAAATTAAATTAAATTAAATAAATGAAATTAAATTAAATTAAATTAAATTAAGTTAAATTAAATTAAATTAAATTAAATTAAATTAAATTAAATTAAATTAAATTAAATTAAATTAAATTAAATTAAATTAAAAAAAATTAAATTAAATTAAAGTAAATTAAATTAAATTAAATTAAATAAATTAGATTAAATTAACTTAAACTAAATTAAATTAACTTAAATTAAATTAAATTAAATTGAATTAAAATAAAATAAAATAAAATAAAATTAAATAAAATAAAATAAAATAAAATAAAATAAAATAAAATAAAATAAAATGAAATAAAATAAAATAAAGTAAAATAAAATAAAATAAAATAAAATAAAAAAAAAAAAACAAAGTAATAATATGAAATAAAATAAAAAAAAAAAACAAAGTAATAATATGAAATAAAATATAATAATATAAAATAAAATAAAATCATATAAAATAAAATTCAATAAATAAATATTTGTCGCGATATATACCTCCAAAGGGATTAAGGCCGACAAAAAAAATAAAATAAAATAAAATAAAATAAAAGGAAAGAAACGGAAAGGAAATGAAGAGAAAGAAAATGAAAGGGAAGAAAGGAAAGGAAAGGCTGATGTAAGACATTTTGGAAATTTGTTTCTATACAGGAACTCAAGAACTATTCAGAAACTACCCAGGATAGTTTTCATGTCATTTCAATCGAAAAGTTGATACTCACCTTCGTTTAGCTGCTTTATTATTGCAACACATATTCTTAGTTCAATACTTTGAATTAGTAAAAAGTCGATACATTTAGTTCTAATGGTAGACCCGGTATTCTGCACGTGTGCTTGGGAAATATGAAAAATGTATGTAGATTTGTGAAAAATGTTACGTTATCAACTCTTCCGTTCGGTTTGTTTGTAAGTACATGTGTCCATATGCGTCCCATAAGTGCGGGTGTTGAATCAATAAATCCCGGGTTTGCACCAGTTACAATTTCACCGAAACAGCAGTTACAGTGCGATGACAGTTGATGTTGTGCAATATGTTCCGGTCTCTATTCTTTCTTTTTTGCGCATGTTTAAGGTTTTTGCTCCAATCAACAGTTTTTCTACCCACTACCGTTTCAACTGGCATGTGCTTTTTCTGCCACGTGCAGCTTATTCTGCCTAGCCGAATGCAAAGTTTTACAAAAAGAAAAATGAAAACAAATAGCTGCATAACTGTAATTGTTCAGCATGAAACTTCGTTGTGCCAAGTTAGGATATTCCCACACACATCCGGCCAAATACATGGAAATGCACTCACACAGGCTTGGATGCAGTGCAGCATTCCATTGCACATCGTAGATGCTATAGCAACTGTTGCTTGGTTATTCGGTTGGCTGAATGTTCGCTTGATTTTTGTAGCTTTACCCACATTATGCGCTTACACGTAACACATGCCAAAAAAAAAACTGACAGCGCACGGGCGTTATGGCAGGTGTTATGAAGGACTATATACTTACGCACATCGCATGGATCCACTTCTGGTTGCGATGTGTAGCCGGAGTTTGCATCTCCCCTAGTTTCATACTGAGCTAATGATAAGTCATATGGAAAATAAGAAATTTAGAGCCATCGGCAACAGTTAAAGTAATGTCAGCCGAATTCAACACCACAAATTACTCGCTATAAGTCTCTTATCATACCGGGCCTAATGTATGCCTCGAAATCATGGGCATTGTCAAAAGAAGACTAGAAAATATTCCTATCGGATGAATACCCGGTTTTCGCAGCAGACGAAGAGATCGACCTTAAAAGCTTGATTACTCTGCAACGACCAGTCGGAATTTACGATTTTTGATGTGTAAACATCTTTGGGCTCGGTAGGGGCAGTCCAGCAAAGTTACGCGTAACATTGGTTTGTGCCTCTTCCTGTGTCTTGGTGTTGATGTTGGCTCTATGCATATCTAAGTTGTAAGTGAGATTTGGCTTAGTATGTGTACACAGAAATTCTTGCTTGACTGCTTGCTTATATTTGACGCTCTACTTATGTGTGTGTGTGTATACAAGTGCTTTGCTCACGCTGATTTTCCTTACATTGTTTGGCTTACTGTTGTTTGCATTCCACTATTCGGCAATCGTGCGTGAACACGATGAATGCTCTCAGTAGCAAACAGACGCTCACAAACCCAAACTGCGTTTATGATAAATATATACAGTATTTACAAAAACAAAATAAGTGATTATCTATGTTAAATTTATTTAAGCCTAGAAACCTCAACACGGGGAATTAATTTGAATTGTTTGTGCAATCTTTGTGGATACAATTATGGCAAATAAAATGCAAAGAAAATAACTAATTTAAAATAAAATAAAATAATAATTCAGTATTTAACAACTTTCTGTAATTTTCTTCAGCTCTTTTTTTTTAAATATGTAAACTTATACCATCAATTTTGAAGCACCCTGTATATATATGCATTCTAAAGCACAGGTACTTAAAGCGGTTAGAAACAAAACGATCTAAGTGAAAGTTTTTTAAATTTGAGTTATATCCATATTTGTATAATTAAATATAGTGTTTATTTGTTGACAAAGAAATCCAAGTCAGTTTGGACATTTTAGTGATATCTATTGGCCGGCCAATAAACACACTACCCAGAGTTTACATAGAATTTACAATAAATAATCAACTTTAAAATTAAGTATCTCGAATCAATGGCGAACTCTCTTAGATCAGCTACAAAATTACCGGCTACGCTCAGAATCGACCGGTAAGTGTAAGTATAGGAAAAATTCAGAAAGGAAATAAATGTGAAATGGAATGTGATGTCGGCAGACATTTTTACTAACTCTCGGAAAGAAAGCGAGTAGTTAACGAAAGTTGCTCTAATTGCTGCAAAATAGTTTTGGTGTATTTTCTCTGATCATCTGAATTTGTCGGTATCTAAGGCAGAGACGATCTTTTTCTAGCCCATGTGCAAAGCATTTCAATCCTCTCGCACAAATGAGAGAACACGTACCAGCAAAGGCTGACAAAAAATAAATTATCTTCGCCGGATCGTTAATTTACGACTGGTGACAGATTAACTATCAAAAGGAAAGTGGTAATTGAAATTTAGCCTTTTGCAAGTGCTCAACTTAGGAAAATAATATTATATTTGCTTTTGGAAGCTTTTTTAGGTGTATCAACTAGTTCTCTCATATTGTAACGCAATTATAAGACTGTATTGTATGTATTGGAGCATCACTCAGGTATCCGTGTCTATGCAGTGCTGCCAAGTATCAATACTTAATAGGTTCTCCCTTCTCAAGAGTGAAATAAGAGAGCGGGATTGAGTTTCGTAACAATTCATGTTTGGTTTGAAAGGCAAACGGTCCAGTAATGCGTTGTATAACTTAAAAGTAAAATAATTTTATGCTTTGGTTAAACATAACTGTTATAAAAATTTGTTGTTTAAAATACCTCTAAGATCTTTTGTGGCACGAATGTGTCCTTTTTAAATTTTATTCAAAGAAATCGGAACTGTATGTCCATTGTTTTGTTCTTACGATGACAATTTTTTAGTATCATATATATAGTATAGTTAACCTCCACAACTGATTCTTTTATACCCAGGGTGTACAAGTACACATGGTATTATAGTTTTGGTCATATAACGGTGGTTTGTAACGGTACAAAATAATAGAGATAGATATGGAGTTCCATATAGCAAAGTTCTTAGAATGAGCAGAGGAATTCATTAAGACATGTCCGTCCGTCCGTTCGTGGACACGATAACTTGAGTAAAAAATTGAGATATTTGAATGAAATTTGGCACACCGGTTGCTTTCCGGCCAAGGTAGGTTGCTATTTGAAATGACCGAAATTGAATCATAGCCACGCCCCTTTTTTTGATATCGAAAATTTCGAAAAACGTATAAAATGGGTTAATTTAATAATAGAATCAGCCACAATGATGAAATTTGCATTGACGATTTTATGAAACTTTTCTAAAGGGGCGTGGCACCGCCCACATATAAGTGAAGAAATTTTCAAATTTTGATTGTTAATAACTTCAGAACCGTTTACGCTAGTAAAACGCAATTCGGTAGCAGGCCTACTATTGTTGTGATAAATGCACCCATAGAAAAATTGCTGTCGACCACGCCTACTTTTTCATAAAAGTTATATGGAAAGGAGGTGGAAACATTGAACTGCCCATATCTAATTAACTCATACAGGTATAATAATATAATTTGGTACTTATATCAATTTTCTTATTCCCTATATGATTTTTGCCAAATTTTGGAAAGTGGTCGTGGCCGCCCAAGGATAATAATCAAAATCGGTGGACGACTACGCCCACTTTTGAACCAAACTTTTCTAAAAGAGAGGTAGGAAACTGGAACATTCCATTTCTTCTTCACTGATGCAGATAGAATGCTAGAATTTCGTAGTTACAATGACCTGGTGGTCCTATTAATGCTTTTTTTTTGGAAAATGGGCGTGGTACCGTCCACATATAAATGAAAAAAATGTCAAATTTTAGCTATTATTAATTTCAGAACCGTGTTTAATAAAATTACGAAACATGATACGCTGGTATTCTTTCTACGCTTTTCAAAATTATATATAGCCTATGCTGTAACCAATGAATCCAAGAATCTACTGTGAAAATTTCATAAAGATAGGTTTAGTACTTTGGACGCCAGACACACAGACAAACGTTCATTTTTATTTAAAAGATTGCCCACATGGTAGAAAAAGTTTAAAACCTCTATAGGTCATAACTCCACAACAATTTAAAAATTTAGCACGACCACTTTTACACAGCTGGGTATTTAATATTCGGTTCCACACGAACTTAGACTTCCGTGCTTGTGATATTAGAAATCGCGCTTTTCTAAATAATTACTAATCAACCATTTCACCAGTTTGTAATTTCAAAAATACATGAAAGGTATAAGGCCTTTAAGTCCTGTACTTACTTATTTAGCTTGGAAATGGTTGGCTGCATCTATTTGATTTTTTTACGGATTTGGAAGACAATGTCCCGACATTGTTTAATACGTTTTAAGGCATTCACTCAATTAAAACTTACTCATGTGTCACATTTTCTTTTTTTTTAAGAGATAAAACGAGAATTGAATAAATGCCAAAAGTGGTGGAACAACTTTATTTCAAAGCAAAACAAAGAATTGCGTAAAAAGTATGAGTGAAACCACTGAAAAGATGAAAATGCATTTTCATTTATTAAATGCAATTTATTTTCCTTTGTCATAGCCGAGTATTGTTTGGCTTTAACTACGGTACAATAGAATACAGTATGCGCAAACATATTAATACATACATAAAGCAATTTGTACCGTTTATTGTTGAGTAATAGCAATGACATATTTAAATTTTTTTTAACAGCATACTTACATACATGTTTTACAGCATAAACACCCAATGTGAAAGTTCTCCATATGTGCCCTAGTATGAGTAGTGTCATTCGCCTTCTAAGGTTTATTTTCGAAGGGCGTGGTTGTACGAGCTTTCGACACTCACCAAACCAAACAAGATACTATATACTGCAGAATAGCCAAAATGTATTCTATATTTCAAGTTAGACCTCCAGCAACGCACTGCTGAAAAAAGCGTTCAATTGCATGCAGTATTTATTAACTGATGCGCGTACAAACACATATACAGACAATGGCATGCAGTAGTTGAATTACTAATTTTTCCGTTTTTGCTTTAATAAATACCACTTATGTGCATGTTTAGATAATAACGATGGTACAGACATTTATCTGTTACAATTTCAGTATGTGTATAAAGAGATGTCTAACTTACTTTTATTGCCATCACTGTATATAATGAGAAAATAATATTTTCGTTCAACAAAAGGGGTCCTAAGCCTCAAGTTAGACATCCAGGCACACATCGGTGGCAACTGCATTCAATTCTATATAACAGTTCTTGAGTAATGCGCGTATAAAAATACCGACAAACAAACAAAAATTCTAAAAACTGTTGTTTTGACTTTAATTAACCAAATCAGAGTTCAGAGCTAGAATCTTTCTTTAATATAAATAAAGTGTCGACATCAACTTGTTTCAGTTTAGAAGGTGGGGGTGCCTGGGTTCGATGCGGCCTCAGGACCAAACCTTTTTCTTTTTTTATTTAAAAAAAAAACAAGTCGAGATTGGTAGGATAGATATTACTACCCAGGCCCTGTACTAAAACCATTAAAAAACTGGCTTGGGCCTACGTATTCTCTCTTGGGCAGGCCCATGATTTTAAAAGGCCAAATTTATCTACCCGGGCCCTTTCTTGTTTACACACTGATTTCATTCGAAATTCTGTAATCTTGCGAAGTCTTCCATAATAATTTCCGGACAAGTTAATAACTTCGAATATAGCTCAGGAGTCCTTAACAGTGCAATGCATGTGAGAAAAATCCGCTAGGTGGCACTCATTTAAAATTAAGAATATTTCGATAGATTTTTAACTAACTGACCTAGGCCCTTGAAACTTAGCATATATTTTACGACTCAGTGACAATCTGTAAAAAACTACATTCCGCTAGGTAGCGCGCTAATCGAGATAACTGAAAATTCCGGAAAAAATGGAGGTATTGATTTTTGTGTAACTTTCCGATGAGTTAGAGACTTGAAACTTGACACATGTTTCAGAATTCGGTGACAGTGCAATATTAGATCACAAAAAAATTGGGAATCTTGCGATTGAATTTTAGCTAGCTTCCCCGTGACCTAGAGCCCTGAAACCTAGTAAATAGCTCAGGATTAGGTGAAAATTAAATTTATAGAAAATTTTTGTTAAGAATTTTTTTATTGGAAACTTAATTTCTTACATAACTATGTGCAACAAACTTTTTTACTTCAATGCTTTGGCAGTTTTAAAGCAAGAATGATATCAGTAAATAATCTAAACCTCTTAAAATTAGTAATGTGGTATGGAACTTTAGAGGTGTTTTCTTTGTATCAATATAATTAAAATAAATTTTTTTTGGCCCAGTTTAATGTATACGTGCTATATATTCGTTCACTTTCATCCGTTTCGTCACTTTTATGCATTCATACATATAATGTACAAAAGTAAGTGGACACTTTATTATATTAAGCGCAAGTGACAGGTAACTTGTTTGGCTGTTTGCTTGTCGTCAAGCGTATAAGATCGTGGTAACAAGAGCAGCACCAGAAGCAGCGGTGACACAGCAAATATTCCAAGCTCAATACTTAGAAAAACAATAAGGAAGAGTAGCATACAAGTTATCCCTGAAGTAAAAATTCATCATCATCATAGTTATCAACATCTTTCACAACTTTACTGAAACATTGTTAACTTTTTTATACACTTTTCATAAATCCACACACACACACACACACACTCACGCGCACACATGTAAGAACCCTGCAAAAGTAACGATTACTCTAGGATGTATTCGGAATGAGTTGCAAAGGAAGATGCCACTAATGCCAGTTTTGATCTCTTTGTATGGGTTGAAGTGAACTCTTTTGTTTGAACATGTACTATGAAGAGACTAATTGGTCCCTTTCATGCCCAAAAGGGTAGTGTCGGACAGATTCCCTTTGTCGGAAAAGTATAATTCCAACACCTTAAAGTAAGCTATCGCAATTAAAATCGACTTATCCCAACTATGCCTATAACGGAATAGTTGGGATCAATTGTAGCCCACTGTAGACAAAAGGTATTGATTCCGGATCACACTCTTTAGAGATCAGTTCCACCATTTTTTGCATGGAAATGCTTTATTGAGAGACTAACTTCGCTTTACCAACTAGCTTTGAAGCTTCGGCAACAAATTTGTATGAGAACTTTACTTGCCACAGCAGTTTGGCAAAAATTTTCACAATAAAAAGTATTTCAAAAGAATTTCTCATAAACGGTAAATATTTTCTCATGCGTATCTACAATGTACTTGTAGTTGTACCTGTATGTATGTATTACCAACGTTTAAGCTCATCATAAACGCCATTGCCATGAGCAACGCGTTTTACAGCTCTTGTGACACTACAGGTTGTGTAAGTTTCCATTGAGTGGAATTGAGTGAAAAAATAAAACTGAAAAGTCCACAAAAATATTCGTGAAAAATTTACGATATTAATTTCAGGGTACAAATTTACATATTAACGTACTTCAAACAGTTAATCGCTGACTTTTTATACCTAGCAGTGCTACGCACACAAGGTATATTAACTTAAGATATTGACTTATACATATCAAAATGTTTAGGAGGAAAAGAGAAATTGATTAAGCCATGTCCGTCCGTACGTCTGTTAGCACGATAACTTGAGTAAATTTTGAGATATTGTAATGAAATTTTGTATGCAGGTTCTTTGGCACTCATCTCCGAGCAATATTTAAAATGGGCGAAATCGGACTATAGCCACTTTTTATACAGGGTGGCGCAAAAGTAATCCTCCTATTAGAAAATGCTATAAATTTTGCGATTGGCCCCTAAAGTCAGTTCTGTTTTGACATTTGTATAGTAAACACATGCGAAATACACGTTAATAAACAATGTTACGCTACACTGCTCCAGAACGCGGAATATTGCTGATTATTTATTTGACCAATAATCGGTCGTACCCAAACGGTTACTGTGAATGGTGAGCGTTACAGAGCAATGATCAACGAGTTCTTTTTGCCGCAACTTGATGAATTGGGATTGGAAAACATGTGGTTCCAACAAGACGGTGCAACAGCACACACTGCACGTGCCACAATCGATATGCTGAACATCGGAAGCTTACTTTTGCGCCACCTTGTATATATCAAAATGCTTAGGAGAAAAGAAGAAATTGATTAAGACATGTCCGTCGTCCGTCCGTACGTCTGTTAGCACGACACCTTGAGTAAATTTTGAGATATGTTAATGAAATTTTGTATGCAGGTTCTTTGGCACTCACCTCCGAGCACTCTTTAAAATGGGCGAAATCGGCCGATAGCCACTCTTTTTATATAGAATATTTTCGAAAATACAAAAAAAGTGATTATTCACTCTTATAAGAATCAAATTTTAAGACAGAAAATAAATTTTTCAAGAAATTTTTGATTAAGCCAAATTTAGAAATAATATTAATCATAAATCAAAAACCGTTCAAGATATCAAAACGAAAATTTATCAAATATATTTATATTATTAGAAGGAATGTTTCGGAAAAAAATTGGCGAAATCGGTAAAGAACCACGCCCACTTTTATACTAAAGACTTTGAAAAGGATCATAGATATATTTAATAGCTAATAACTTTGCGTACAAAAGCTTTATATCATTTCTATTTCACTTTCAAAGTGTCCGTGAAGGAAGAAAGTCGAAAAATATAAATTTTTGAAAATGGGTGTGGCCACGCCCCTTTTATAGTGGATTATTCTACAAAACTTTTTATGCCATAACTCCGACAAAAATGTTGTACATATAAAGGTCAATGTTTGTTGTAAAAATTAACGAAATCGGTCAACGGCCACGCCCAGTTTCTTAACATAGTTCTGAAAAATTTGTTTATAAAATGTAAAACGCGATATTTTTATAACCATGCAAGCTATATCAATAAGATTTTTCACACATAATAACCTTTTAAACAAAACTCCACCGCGCTGCGCACTTTTCAGCACAAACATTCTGCTATTTTCAAAGGCGATTGCTTGTAGTTTGAACTAGATATTTCAATCAAAATTGGTCAGCTGTAGTACACCCCTGCCAAAAAGGAATCAAATCGGATAACTGACAAGTAAAATATTCGGGCAAGTTTTTAATACCCCACTGCAATAGGGAAGTTATATACCTAGTTTGATTATCATACCATTAATGATTATGAAATCTTTGTAAGTATGAGAAAAAAAAGTCCCTGCCTAAAGGACACGATCACTCTGAGAATCATCAACAAGATCTTCGAACGGAAGTCCAAACAAACAAGCAGTTTCCACAGGGTTGGATCAGTGTGATGTTGGTGTCAGGAGAGTAGGTTGTATTGAGCAGGTGAAGAGATGTTTAATACAATGAGGGAATGAGGGAAGTGTCGAAGAAGTTGGAAAGGTCGTAGAGATAACTATTGATCTTTGTACAGAGTTCATCAATGGAGGGATCCTTGCCCAAAGCTGTAATAATACAGTCCTCAGTTTGGTATACTATAGAGGCTCCCTCGGGTGAAAGGGGACGCCTTGTTATATAGAAATTACATAAAATGGGGGATAGGACCCCACCCTGAGGGATTCCCTGTCTAATCCTTCTTGATGTTGATCTTGTGTCTATGAATGCTATTGACGGTTGCCGACCGATAAGGTAGTTAGGGGACCACCTTTTTGGGCCTGGAGGGAGCAATGACTCTTCCAGGTCTTGCAGGGGTGTGGCATAGTTGACGGTATCAAAGGCAAGCACTGTCATGTGTATTGGAGGGTGTTGGTTCAAACCATTATTTATTTGCTTATTTATGGCGCTGAGAGCGGTTGCTGTGCTCTGTTGTTTTCGGAATCCATGTTGATGCTTGGCCATGTACTCATCGGCTTCTGTCTGTTAAGACCTTCGCCATATTGATTTCTAGTTTGTTGAATTTATATAAATAAATATAATTGGCGCTATATATACCTCCTGTGGAGATTAGGGCCAAGCTTCTCTACCAATTTGTGGTGTGCTGCTTCTTATTTTTCCTAAAAATTGGCGGGACCTTCCGAACGGCATCTGCAAATCAGATGAATTTTTGCTGAGAAGCCTTTCATGGCAGAAATACACTCGGAGAGTTTGCCGAACCACTGCCGAAGGGCGACCCCGTCTTGAAAAAAATTTCCAAACCACTTTTGATGTTACCTGTACCAGGGCTCGAACCTTGGACCTTCGATGTGGTAGGCCAGCAACACTACCGCCACACCTCGGCGACCGCCGTAAAATGAATCCGTAAACCTTGAGGAAAACAGTATTCTTCTTCTTTAAATGGTCATCTAACCGCCTAGGCGATTTTGACCGTCCAACATAGCTCGCCAGTCGTTTCTTCGTTGCGCCAACTGGCGCCAATTGGAAACACCGCGGGATCGCAAATCGGTCTCCACTTGGTCCTTCCATCGGAGTGGTGGTGTCCCTCTTCCTCTGCTTCCACCGGCGGGTGCCGATAAGAATACCCTCTGGGCTGGAGCATCTTCGCTCATTCGCACTACGTGGCCTAGCCAGCGAAGCCGCTGTGTTTTAATTCGCTGAACTATGTCGGCGTCTGCGTAAAGTTCATACAGCTCATCATTAAATCTTCTTCGGTACTCGCCGTCGCCAACGCGGAGAGGTCCACAAATCTTTCGAAGAACATTTCTCTCGAATACTCCCAGAGCCGCCTCATCAGATGTAGTTGGTGTCCACGCTTCTGCACCATATAGCAGGACGAGTGCGATGAGTGACTTGTAGAGTGTTATTTTCGTTCGTCGAGAGAGGACTTTACTTTTCAATTGCCTACTCAGTCCGAAGTAGCATTTGTTTGCAAGAGTGATTCTTCGTCGGATTTCTAGGCTAACATTATTGTTGGAATTAATGCTGGTTCCCAGGTAAACGAAGTCCTTTACTATTTCGAAGTTATTGCTGCCAACAGTGGCTTGGTTGCCAAGGCGCGAATGCGCTCACTTTTTGCATGATGACAGAAGGTACTTCGTTTTGCCCTCGTTTACCACCAATCCCATTTTCTCCGCTTCTTTTTCTAATTTGGAGTAAGCAGAAGTTACGGCGCGGTTGTTAAGGCCAATGACATCAATATCGTCAGCAAATGCCAACAGTTGCAGAAAACAGTATTACTATAATGGAAATTGCTGGACTACCACGCCGACGCTTACAATTTCAAATCCCGGTGCAAGTTTTTTCAAAAATATTTTAAAATATATGGTAGTCAATTCTTCGAATGCACTAGGCTCCACCAGTTTTTACGAAAATTTTAAAGTGAAGCTCGCCTTTAAGCTCTTCGAATTTAATTTAACTTACGCAGTTTGGTGCCTATTTTTCCTTCTTTGAAATGTATGTCACATCTTCCAGAAACGAGTTCATAGATTCACTTTACCAATTCTTGGGCTTCATAATTGAACAGGGCTCTTGGTAATCCGTCATTTTCCATTGTTCTTCTGTTATGGACTCTAGGTAGTAGAAGGTATTCTCAGTACGATTCTGTACCAAGACTTTCTCCGTCCATTTTTGACAGTAGGAAAATTTGCTTCTCCAACACACAATTTCGCTCTTAATCTCGGTAAGAAATCTTCCTTATTTCTTCAACAGGATTTCCACTTATTAAAGTATGTAGTACCATCGAAACGTATGATTTTTACCAGAATTTTCATCAGAAATATTTCCTTGCTGCTTGTCTGCATTATTCGGTTTAAACGCAAAAGTACAGCGACCATAGCCTGTGGTCATTATTCTCTAAAATGTAAGCCATAATTTGGCATTATAACCGCAACAATCAAAAATGAGTTCATCTAACATGCATATGTACGTAAGTTCGGGTTTGCTCGTGTAATATTTGTACGGTATTGCTAGGCAAATGCGGTTGGCTCAACTGCGTTTAATAGCACTGTGAATGGCCAATGCTGTTGCATATATATACATAAGTACAGGGTGGCTGATGAATTTTGCTACATTAAGAAACTCAAATAATTTTTCAGTGTATGGAATTCATTTTTCTTTTATTCATGTTAAAGCTCATTAAATTTTATTAAATATAGCTAAATTAGTTTTAAAAATAATGCTCGTCGATGCATGTGCGGCATCTTACCAAAAAGTTGTTCATTACTGCTTGGAGAGTTGAGACAGGAATAGCCGCAATTGTTTCTCGAATAGATTGCCTTAGTTCATTCAAATTTGTTGGTTTTGCTTTGAAGACTTCCTGTTTGCAATAACCCCACAAGAAAAAATCAGTTGCAGTAAGGTCAGGCGACCTGGGTGGCCAACGGAATGTGGAGTTTCTGGATATCAGCTTATTGGGAAATTTTCGTCGCAATTCTGTCATAACAGGTTGGGCTATATGATGAGCTGCACCATCTTGCTGAAACCACACAGAGTTGAAAGAAATTCTCATTCGGCGTAATTCTGGATAGAAAAACTCTCTCAACATGCTCAAGTAACGGTCTCCAGTAACCGTAACGGTGTGACCGTTTTCTTCGAAGAAGTAGGGCCCGACAATGCAGCGTGATGAAACTGCACACCACACTGTGACACGAAGTGGATGCAATTCCGTCTCATGGAGTATCTGTGGGTTGGAAGCACTCCATATTCGACAATTTTGTTTGTTTATGTTGCCGTTTAAATCGAAATGGGCCTCGTCAGACATGAAAAGACAGTTCAACATGTTTCCATCCTCTTCCACCATTTGAAGCATCTTCTGGCAAAATTCCAAGCGAATCGGCAAGTCTGCAGCGTTCAGTTTGTTGGCCATTTGAATTTTATATGGGAATAAGTCCAAATCTTTGTGCATAATTGACTGTAATGACTGTCTGCTTACACCCATTTGAGCAGATAAGCTTCTTGTCGAAACACGTGGATTGTTTTGTATGGCAGCAGCTACAGCAGCGATTGTTTCCTCCGTTCGAACTGAAGGGTTTCGATGGTAAGGTCTTCTGTTGACTGTCCCATGCTCGGCAAAATTGTTTACAAGTCTTATTATGGTCCATCTGCTCGGAGGATTGCCGCCAAACGTGCGCCTATACTCTCTTTGAACCGAAACTACGGACTCCAGTGCGTGATAGCGGCGGACAATCCAAATTCTAATAAAAAAAAATTAACCAGATTCATTAAATAGAAAAAAAGTCATTTAATTTTTTTTTGGTAGCGGCTTTCATTAGCCACCCTGTATATGCCCTGTAGGAAACATTGGTAATTGAAGTGAAAACTTTTTTATAAGAGTTGGGCATTTTTTGCTATGGAAAATATGAAAGTGGTTCGACCGTAGATGAAAAAAAAACAACGTATGCATCTTGTAAAAAGATTTTATTTTAATAAAAAAAGGGTTGCCAACTGTACAAAAATTCACTTTCACCACACCATTTGTAACATTTTTAACAAAAGAACGGCTTGAAAAATGTGGATTTGGTACACAATGCATTTTTGAATTTGTACATAATATCGTCCCATTTCTGCGTTAAGCTCGTATTAATAATTCAGAAAAATTTCATAAAACCATAAAAACCCACTATAATACTTGCCTTTTGCATACTCAAAATGTAGATACGAGGTACAATGAACAAACTAAAAGCCATGAAAGATATTTTAGTGTAACGAACTAAATGCCACTTCGAGTTTCTTGATGCCTTATAAGTATTTCCGTATAAAATAGGAATTCAGTCAAAAAGTTTGGTTACGAAGTTAATAAAGAAATGGGACGACATGAAAGTGATTGGCCCTTAGATGGAAAATGGTATATCAACTTTATATAAAACTGCTGCCATAAAATTAAAATAATATAATAGTTTGGATATTAAGGAAGAGCTTCTATACCACTTTGTGGTGTGCTGCTTCTAATTTTATCTACAAATTGGCACGACCTACATGTTTCACACCGACTCCGAACGGCTTCAGCACAGACAGATGCATTTTTTCTGAGAAGCTTTTTTCATGATAGAAATACACTCGGGGGGTTGCCGACCTCTGCCAACTGGCGACCCCGTTTTAGACAGCTTTTTTGATCATTTCGATGTTACTTGTCCCGATACTTGAACCTGGACCTTAAGTAAGATAGGTCAGCAATACGACGCAGACACCGCGCCTGGCACCAAGAGCTGTCATATCTCCAAAAATTCATTTTTGCTTTATAGTTAGTTTGATTTTTGAATTTTAAAAGATGAGTAATACGATGTAATTTTGATAACAATTGTTGCCACCAGTTCGAAATTGGTTTTTACTGTGCAGTTAGTTTACGTAGTTTATTAAAATGACTAAAAAAACTTCACTCTATGTTGCTATGTTCACAATGGAAGTAGAAAAGGATGGACTAATGAACTACCTGGACCTAACTATAGGGATTGTCAAAATAACAAATAGGTTCAACTACGGCATTTATAGAAAACCGACTGCCACAGACACCATAATACACTCTACATCAAACCATCCGCAACAGCACAAAAATGCAGAATTGAGGCACTTAGTGGATAGGCCTCAGAGAACGCCGCTCACACAGGAAGCATACAGGTGAGAGCTTAATACAATATATAACATAGCGGCAAATAATGGATACAAGAAAGCACTTATGGATAAACTCGGAAGTAGCCATGGAACACAAAAAAGAGTTAACGTAGAGGAAATCCAAAGGTTTGGACGGCAATGACATACACTGGAAAAGTGACGTACAAATTAGCAAACTTCTTTAAAAGATATAAGATTAACACAGCATTCAGAACATCTAATAAGGTAGGACAAAAACTAAGAACCGACACTAATTCTGATGACCCATTCAACAGAAGGCTTACATTCACAATGTCAATACAGCTTCATAGGACAAACAGGAGGAAAAATAAGCACAAGATTCAAAGAGCATATCAGGGACTACAACAAAAAAACACGAAAGCCCACCATAATACCAGAATCTAACTTCGCGAACCACATGTTCGAGAACAACTGCACCCCAGCTAACATCAAAACAACGGCTCGAATACTTCACGTACAAGGAAAATGCTCAATGTACTTGAGAACATGGAGATATACACGTTAAAAACATTTGACGGCAGGATCATAAACGAACAAACCAACACTATCTCTGACGAAATATTTGAACCCCTATAACTAATTTACAAAAAACAGCACAAGCCAGCAGGTACAGCAACCAAACACGTAACAACGAACAAGCAAAAACCAAATATGAACCAAACGGCAAAAATCACCGACTTCTACCTACCTCAACCTACCGCTTAGCTAACAAGCGGTATGTCTACATACCTATAAAAACAACCCTTGGGACAGATAACAATTCGGACGTATCAATACCTTGCACACACACCCATATTAACGTTACCTACCACGGACACATAGATTGACATTACCTGCCACAGCACCCATGGACTATAAAAACAACGCAACGGACGGACACAGACCAGTACGAAACTAGGCATTGAAAATGGCAGAAAGCCGAAACCGGTTTGTCACAAAACCAAACTTGACAAGGGATGACGGAAAATCGTTCCAACAAAATTCACACGTGATTATTAAAGCTTTCACTTCTGTCAGCACTACCGAAGTGTCACTGTTCTGTTTTTGAAAATTTCATTTCACGATAACTCCAAAAATGCATGTGTAGCTAAATGTTTATGTCTGATGTAGATCTAATCAAAATTGAACTAGTTCTTCTTACATATCATAAATTGAAACCACTCGTTACTCATTTCCCTAGAGGGTATGCATGTGCGTGAAATTTGGTTTGGCAAATTGGTTTACAGCAATGCCTTTGAGCTTAAATCCCATATAAAGGCGCCACATAATACAATTAATCAAGCGTAAATGCAGCCAAATTAGCCGCTATAAAACGAAATATGAAACACATTATTGCCATTAAACAATCAATTATTATAATCGAATTGATTTTATGAGATGTCCCTCACACACAGTTCTCAAGTTTGATTACTCAATTCGAAAAGAAGTCGCTTATAATAATATTTGTTGTGCCGAAAATTAAATGCTTTCGGATATTTAAGAATCGTTTTAACTGTTTGCATGGCTTCCTTTTTTTGGTTTTAGTCTAATCTGGCAACGTCTTCTGTACGGATTTTATTGTAAAAGACCGACCTCATGTTTCAAGCAGGAGTGATATTTACCTAGATCAATATCGGTTCCGTATAGAAGCTCTGTTCGTTTAGTTTTTTGTAGTAGATTTTTTGACAGCCATCCCTTATATCCTTGGTAGCATAGACACACATATATCAAAACAAATATATACACAAACAACTCTCATACAACTGATACGTATCGTTCCCGTGAGATCTTGATCGTGATAGCTGATTGGAACCCAACTAATATTTGGCACATTCTTCCTTGACAGCACACGCTGAGCATTGGTACTCCTTCAGCAGGAAAAATTACAGGACCCTCTGATACATTTTGTGCTATCATAATATACAGGGATTCAGTGAGAGTCGTAAATTTGTGCTACTTAATCCGGTTAGGACCACTTGATTTCTGATAGTATCTGCCTTAGGAATAACAGATGAACTTCTATTATTTGTCAGCAGTCCTGCAATTCAATGAAGCAAGTAAAGGAAAAATGTCAGCTTTTCAGCATTGGCATTAATATTGCGATAGTACAGTTCAATGATAAAACGTTTCAGATTTGTTTAGCATGTGGAGGAACTTCAGAAAGTGCACAATCGCTTGGCTTATAGCAAATTTGTTGTCCTTACAATATGCGTTATGATTGATTATTTAGTCGAAGGTCAGATAAAACTCTGAATTATCTGTCTTGCAAATATCCATTTAGGAAGCTGCTTTCCCCTTCCCATCAGCGATATCATTCACTTAGCTAATACTTCCCCGAGAGACTCAGCAAACAGAAATAGTAAGATGCATTTAAAGGAAAACGAGGTCCGACACTTCCATAGTGTTTGCATTGTTAGCCGCATTGTTTTGCATTGTAGCGAGCTTCACCTCGGACTAACTGCATAAGTTAGGAAGTCGCAGGAGCCGCTGTTCATGCAAATTCTTCGAGTATATCTCAATCCCAAACTCCTCAACTCAAAGCATTTTTTAGACTCTCAAATTTCCACCACTATCTCTTCAGTTGACTCGTATTTATTTGTACAGGAAGTATGATCTAAAGGGTGGCGCAAAAGTAATCCTCCTATCAGAAAGTGCTATAAATTTTGCTATTGGCCCCTAAAGTCAGTTCTGTTTTGACATTTGTATAGTAAACACATGCGAAATACACGTTAATAAACAATGTTACGCTACACTGCTCCAGAACGCGGAATATTGCTGACTATTTATTTGACCAATAATCGGTCGGGGCCAAACGGTTACTGTGAATGGTGAGCGCTACAGAGCAATGATCAACGAGTTCTTTTTGCCGCAACTTGATGAATTGGGATTGGAAAATATGTGGTTCCAACAAGATGGTGCAACAGCACACACTGCACGTGTCACAACCGATATGCTGAACATCGGAAGCTTACTTTTGCGCCACCTGTATAATCGAATCAGGATAGGCTGACGAAATCAGCTTAACAATTGGTACAACCACAGATCATTTGAGTTTATAAAATATGGTTGTTATGTAGCAAACTATGATAACAGTTCTTCGGCTTCAAGAGGATTGCTTTCTGAGCCGGATCAGCTTCATTTTTTATCATAACATGGCCCAGCTGAGCTTCACCTTGATTTTTTATATTTTAGTTGTTTTATTATTATTTCTTTCCAATCAACACTGATTGATCGTCTTGCCAACCATCGACTATGATTGACAAGCCAAATGGGAAATTATTGACAATAAATTGATGAGGTACTGCTGAGAGTTTTGTATGTGCATTAGACTGACCGTATAAAAAAAATATTTGTATTGTTCAGATAGCCTAACAAAAAAGTACTGTAAAAGATTCAGCCCTAAATATTAATTTTCAATTTTTTATAATTGCTAGCTTAGATTTTTTAGGACTTAACTAATTTTTGTTTTAAAACTTCCAAACCATTGAAGTAAAAATTGAGGTGCATTAAATTTTATAACTAAATATGACAGTTTAAAGTAGTCGACCGCACGCTACCCCCTGCACCCTGGTTACTCCCATTAACTTATGAAATTATCGTATTGTTATGGACTTTTGGGATTCTTCAGCATATTAATTAAACAATTTGGTCGTTTTGAGCTTGCTAATTTTTTGTTGTTGAAAAACTGTTTTCTGTCTTAGAAATGAGGAATAAAAAACGGTCAATATTAAGGTCTGAACAGCATTTTTTTCATCATCAATCAAAAATAAATTAAAAAATTTTGCGCAGTCTAATGTGCATTATGCTCATATCTATAACGTGTTCTAAAACATGTAGTTTACAACGAAATAATGTTATATTGACTTTGACTATTGAAGATTTCATTTTTTATCCCAGCAACTAGTAGAGATTATTAACGTAATTTTGATGTTTGTTACGCTAGGACTCAGCGCAATGCACAGCGATGTTTATACCATCTTCACTTACCATTTTTGAACGACCATGAGATCAGGATATTTCTGTCCGAAGTCTGATAGTGTACATTCTGAACGACATTCTCATGTAAAAATACCGGTCCCTAGTTTGGACAAAAGACAATTGGTTGAGCTAATTGAAACTAGGTGCTTGGGACTACTAGAAACTCCCTTACAATAATTTGCTTTGACTGCAGTTTTGTTATGAATTAATTCGGCGCCTAAGTTCATGTACGGATTACGATAGGTAGTGGCTTCCATAAATCGAAAAAAACTTCTTGTCTAAGCTTTATGGAGGGCGAGTAGTTTTTTTGAGTTATTTTTTTTGTATATTATTTTATTATTTGTTCAGAGAGTAGAACGGGGGGTGCGAAGCACATGTTGCATAAGGGGCAACCTTTGAGTAATATTTATTTAATTATTTTATTTATATATTATGATTTGTTCTATATAGAAGTGGGGTGCGTTGCACCTGTTACACCTTGTATTTATTAATTGGGGGCGAGCACTGTTGGCTCTGAGGCATTGCGCGGGATTGGCTTCCTCATTTTCGGTGTGAAAAACCCCGCCTTGGGATCGCAAAGCATAAACTATATCTTTCGAATATTTCATTAGCTGATTGCGAATTTCATGCAATACAAATGAAATAAACGAAAGAAATGACTACAGCTTATGTCGCTTAAACATACTCCCCCCCTAGACGGCTTAGTCGTCTAGTGAGATTCATAAGTCGCCGGTTCGAATCCGGCTCGAAGGACCATGTCTAAGCTTTATGGAGGGCGAGTAGTTTTTTTGAGTTATTTTTTTTGTATATTATTTTATTATTTGTTCAGAGAGTAGAACGGGGGGTGCGAAGCACATGTTGCATAAGGGGCAACCTTTGAGTAATATTTATTTAATTATTTTATTTATATATTATGATTTGTTCTATATAGAAGTGGGGTGCGTTGCACCTGTTACACCTTGTATTTATTAATTGGGGGCGAGCACTGTTGGCTCTGAGGCATTGCGCGGGATTGGCTTCCTCATTTTCGGTGTGAAAAACCCCGCCTTGGGATCGCAAAGCATAAACTATATCTTTCGAATATTTCATTAGCTGATTGCGAATTTCATGCAATACAAATGAAATAAACGAAAGAAATGACTACAGCTTATGTCGCTTAAACACTTCTGAAGAGAAAAAGAGGGGCCATGTCCGTCAGCTCGTAAAGGTTGTAATATCTGCAACAAACCAGCCTGACATTTCGTCCGCAATCGCTCCCATTGTTATGCAATATACGGTATATTCCCCTTACTAGGTTAGATACCATACATCGAATCACTTTGTGGATTTAATGTATTTTGCTATTTTATTTCGAGTTCAGATATCCCGTTAATTTCATTGGTAAACGGTAGCCCTAGGGTAACCAGCCGTGGTCTACTTAGCGGCGGACATTGACATAACCAATACTGTACACTACATTCCTCCACCTCACAACCACACCTGCAGACGCGACAGTAACCATAAGAGCTTATGCTTATCCTAGAAGCGTGGCTGTCTATTCAACAGTGTCCAGTAATAGCTCTAAGAAAGAACGAAATTCCTGATTAATTAAGGTTGAATTAAATATTTACAGGTCTTTAGTCATAAGGATTTCAATTTAGCCGGATCTTTAGCACGTGGGTTCTTCCTCAACGCAGCTTAAAAGTGGCTGTAGGTATAACTATCTAGTTGATATCTGAAAGGATGCACAAGTTCGTACTCGTCTGTTTCGCAGTTGCCTTCAATCGTCCTATGCCCGAGTGTTCATACAAGGCTGCTACTTAGGCCCTGCTAAAATTTATTTAGAGACTTCGGCATTTAGTGAACGATGCCTGAGTACAAGGCTTATAGTACGATCTAGATCTTTAAGGAATCTGTTATTTTCTTAATACTGTATATTGATTGGGAAGTCGAAAAAAAGACCTCTCCACTAACAGGTTTGGTGAAAGGATGCCCTTTAAGGCTATACTGGTCTATAAATTGTTCGCAGCGATAAATTTGAGGGATGGAAACTGTATCAATAGCCAGTGCGGATATTTGCTAAACGAAATATGAGGAGTTCTCTTTCATCTTTTATATATTTGATTTTTGTTGGAACGATTTTCCGTCATCCCTTGTCAAGTTTGGTTTTGTGACAAACCGGTTTCGGCGTTCTGCCATTTCCAATGCCTAGTTTCGTTCTGGTCTGTGCCCGTCCGTTGCGTTGTTTTCATAGTCCATGGGTGCTGTGGCAGGTAATGTCAATCTATGTGTCCGTGGTAGGTAACGTTAATATGGGTGTGTGTGCAAGGTATTGATACGTCCGAATTGTTATCTGTCCCAAGGGTTGTTTTTATAGGTATGTAGACATACCGCTTGTTAGCTAAGCGGTAGGTTGAGGTAGGTAGAAGTCGGTAATTTTTGCCGTTTGGTTCATATTTGGTTTTTGCTTGTTCATTGTTACGTGTTTGGTTGCTGTAGCTGCTGGCTTGTGCTGTTTTTTGTAAATTAGTTTTAAGGGTTCAAATATTTCGTCAGAGATAGTGTTGGTTTGTTCGTTTATGATCCTGCCGTCAAATGTTTTTAACGTGTATATCTCCATGTTCTTAAGTACATTAAGCCGCCGGCCTTTTCCTTGTACGTGAAGTATTTATATATTTAGGAAAACACAGGTTTTATTGGTTTAAAGACCACGCCCACTTTTTAAAGTGATGCTTTGAATTTTCAATAATTTGTGAAATTTACGGTGTCAACGGCGCAACTACAAGTAGTGATGCTCCGCTCCGAGTACAGAGTCGAGTACTCTTTTCAAGTACCGAGTTTCTTTGTAGTCCATTACATCGTACCAGTACAAGTAGAGGTATAAAGTATATGAGCTTAGTATCGAACTCGCCGCTCAGTTATCGGTTCCCGCTTTTTTTGCTTTTTAATTCCAGAAAAAAGTTTCTAAGACTTAACAAAATTAACCCATTTTGCGTTCCCCTACAATCTTCACCAGGATGGTGATTGTGTTTCAATCAAACAACTCTTTCTTAGAAATAAATGCGTTTACCATAATCTCTATTTTTTATATTTGCAGAATTCCTTTCGATTGAGTACTATACCAGCTGTTATGGAGTACTTTCCTTAGATACTGTTTTGAAAACGATTACTTTTCCAGAAAATTTAAATAAGTACATGTACCGAGTACAAGGTGGTATCGGAGCACCATTAGCAATGAGTCACTTTTTCTCGTTCAAATAAAAAATCTTCTTATATTGTTTGGTATTACATAAGACTGAAAGTGATTGTGAGTGACTGCGACGCAAATTGTCACAGTGACTTACATAATCATCCCCTTAAAGTCTCTATGACACTTCGGCTCATTGGTGAGATTCAAGTGTGAATATATATACCCTTTTTTTAAATGGGCGTGGCCTCTCAAATTTTACGGCAAAGATTTCAATGAGCAAAAATTTAACTATGTTATCGAAATTTAATGAGCTTAGTTTAGGTTGCAAGAACTGGTCTTAAACACCAGTTGTCTAAGCTTTTTACAGGGCAAGCAGTTTTTTTGAGTAATTTTTTATTATATTTTATTATTTATATTATATTATTGGTTTAGAGAGGAAAATGGAGTGTGCGGAGCATATGTTTAGTATAGGAAGCAATTTTCTAGTATTAATTTAATTATTATTTTATTTATTTAAATTATTTGTTCTATATAGAACTGGGCGTGCGGGGCACCTTTACACCTTGTATGTATTAATTGGGGGCGAGCACTGTTGGCTCTGAGGCATGGCGCGGGATTGGCTTACTCATTTTCGCTGTGAAAAACCCCGATTTGGGAATACAAAACATCAACTTCTTCTTTCTTCTTTAAATGGCCATCTAACCGCCTGGGCGATTTTGACCGTCCAACATAGCTCGCCAGTCGCTTCTTCGTTGCGCCAACTGGCGTCAATTGAAAACACCGCGGGATCGCTATACCTTTGAAATATTTCATAAGCTGCTTGCGAATTACAAGGGAGTGCAGCGCGAAAGAAATAATTATAGCTTATGTCGCTTAAACACCAGTGATTAGCCCGACACTTAAGACTTCTATGCCTAAGACAGAGGCCGAAGGATTTCGTGGAGTGAATGAATTTTACTAATGCCCTTGTTTGCATTCTTGATACCTCGATGAGGTCATAGAGAAGTGTTTCACCTAGAATAGCCAACCGTCTTCTGCTGCTATTTTCAAAGCAGATGCTAGACGCTCTCTTCCTCTTCGGTACATCGGCAACTGCGACAGTAATGATAGGTTATTATACCCATTCTAGCTTCGTTAGAGTCGTTATTAAACAGTGCCCCCTTGAGACCCTTAACAGGGATGATATGCTCGATTTGTATAGAGTCAAAAGTGAACGTTGCATTAAAGCGATAAATATTTATAGCGACATCGACCGAGAGCCATGCCCAGTCTTTTGAAATAGTGTCAATCATATTTTTGAAATTCTAAACGCAATGTTTCTGAAAATACATACTTTTTGTACAGATTAAAAAGTATGTAATCGCACTTGCATCATAGAAATAGTAGTTATGGCATCAACCGCTTTATTCTGTTGTTTTGGAAGCCGCTTAACTTAAATCAGATATATCTTTGAAAAGAATTATTATTAATTCGATTGAGCTTATTCTTGGGAGGCATATAACTAACTACGCCTACTTTCACTTTCTCACTTTCTTTTTTTTCTAACCCGGTCACCGTAATCTATCACAGGCAAACATTCAATCTCATTAAATTATTACAAATTTGAAAAGTTTCCATCAAACTCAAGAACTTTCGGTAGCACAACAGTCAATATGTTGCACTGAGCTTTATTTGCTTGCGGCCACCTTACAGAATTTCAAATTCAATTACTGAAATTGAAACATGTGCTCCATCATATCACCTTACACAACTTGAGAAAATTTTCTTTTGTATTTTATTTTCTTATTTGCTCCCTTCTTGGTGGCGATACAATTTCATATTTTTCTATATTATTTTTTGTGTTTTTTTTTTGCAACATTTACTTGTGTTTGTTTTCGAAAGTTTTTCCCTTCTCCCTTTGCAAAGGATTGATGCTAAATTGTTATACACCTGCATTATGTTCAAATGTATGTGGTAAATGTTTAAGCTAGCGTTTAGAAATCGTATACAGTGACTCGAAAGTATACTCGCATTTTTGACACTAATTCTTTTTAGAGCTCTTTTACACCCACCAAAAAATACATTCTTATTTTAATTATTATTAACTTTAAACTTTTTTTAGCAAATCGTTAACATACAGCCATGACCAGGGCCGTAACAAGGTTTTTTTTGCAGAGGGGTTCGTTTCAATTTGTTTTTAAGATTTTTGAAACTTATTTAAAGTAATTCTAAAATAAATAGTAGTCGTCTACATTTTTGCATCAAAATTATATAGAACCTCTTCGGTGTCTAATTCAAATGCTCGGTAAACACTTATAAGGGCTAAGCCATCAGTTTTTCTTTGCTAGTCGATTTCAGCTAAAGATTCTGTGAAGTTTCAAGGTCAAACTAGTGCATTAAGAACATCATGAACAACCCTCCCATCATGAACACCCCTCCCTACTTAACTATGGCCCTGCCTATGCTTTTGCTTTTCTCATTCCAACACTTTTTTTGAGAAGAATTGGAACCATTTTAGTTCAAAAAAAGTTAGCATATATTTTTCTTTTGCCCTTTTTGTCAACGTTTGCATTTCACTTATAAAGTTCTTGAAGTTTGTATACAGTTCAGTTTGCATTCAAATAAATTGAAAATTAGTTTACATTAAGTTATTTTAAAAACATTTAATAATAATAGTATTGAAATTAAATTGCATATCGTCCGACAAACTAAGAAGAAGCTGTGTTTTTAATAATTTTCATTTAAAATATAGCGAATTCTATAACATAAACGACATAAAAAAAAATTTCAAGTTTACACAAAGCTCAGGAAAGTTAATTTAATTTTTAAAAATTTACATAAAAATTTCAATATTTTTGGGAAGAAATTTTAGAAAACTTTTGAATGCACAGTCAAATTATAGCATAATAATGTGCAAGTTAGAAGTACCTCAAAATTTCCTATGAATTTTTTGAATTTTTTTTGTCAAGGATGTTGGGTGTTTTTCCACACAAACTTTATATTTCTTCATGCGTTGTATGGAACAAATCATTCAACACCCTTGACGAAAAAAAAAATTCGAGAAATTTTTGAGCGAGTTTTAACTTGCACAATGTTATACTAAAATTGGTTGGTCAAAAAGTTTTAAGATTTTGATGGCCATTTTATAAAGTTTAATTAACTTTCCTGAACTTTGTTTATTTTTTGAAATGTTTCTTATGTGGCTTATTTTATAGAATTCGCTATATCTTAAATGAAAATTATTAAAAACACAGCTTCTTCTTATTTCATCGGACGATATGCAATTTAATTCCACTACTATTATGTTGAACACAGCTGTATTTACAAAGCTAAGTTTTCTAGGTGATCCTTGGATTCCTTTCCTATTCATATTCCCATTATTATTCCTATTTTTAACGCTATTTTAATTTATATTCCATTAATAAACCTATTTATATTCCATCCCTAATCCTATTCCTTATTCCTGTTCTTGGTAATATCTCTATCTCTATTCGAATCCCTATTACATTTTTATATCTCATCGAATTCATTTTCTATTTCCAATTCCAATTATTTCTTTGTTATCCTTCTTATTTACCTATTCAAATCCTATTCCTTTGCCATTTTTTTTATTTTGTTCTTTTTCTACTTCCTTTCCCATTCACTATATCTATTTTATGATGATTATGTAATTGTTTATTTCTGTGGCAATAAGCATACACCACCAAAGTCATTTGCGTGAGGTTGTCAGGAGAGCGTTTTCAATGTTCATATCGTTACCTGAAATCAGGCATTCGAGATGAACATGAAACTATCACACTAAATGTAAGTAAATCAGTATTGGTTTCCAAAGGAATTTTAATCGCCCATAATCATAGCCGTTGCTTAACACGCGTTTTAATTAAAATCTTTTTTACTTCTTTACTTAACTTAAAAAGATATTTAAAATGTTGGTCAATCATAGTCATATTAAATAAAGATTTTAACTAAAATGAAAATTAACAGGGTCCCCTTATAAAAAAAAAATTAGGTTTGTTGGTGGTATAATTTTTATGTTTTGCAAGGTCACCCTGTGTCAGCTATTTGATTCACAAACCATAGCATATCTGTGGCAACAAGCGAAAAAATCCAAACTCAAATTTGGAGTGAGCGATGTCATAAGCACAACCGTAGGCACAAACCGTGATTTTAAAATGTTAAAATGACATTTTCCTCATTTTAAAATTAAAACTCCGTCTTAGACATAAAATGTATTTTAAGTTGACTATGACAGACATGAAATGATGTTTATTATAGAATCATTTTTAAGTTGATAAAACTCTATTTTAATTTGACTATAATTATGAGCCAATATGTTTAGAAGATTTAGCCCAAAATAAACTATTTAGCTTTTTTTATAAATTTTGGTTTGGAATTATTAATACTATTTCAACTTATACAGGGTGTTTTTTTTACAGGTTTGTTTTTCGAATAGAGATAAAACTGACATTTTGTGGTCAAATCTGGCAACTCTAATGTCATTTATGTTCAGTTTGGTTTGCCATTTCATCATGAACAGGTTGACAAAAGAACAACGCTTGCAAATCGTGCAAATTTATTTCGAAAATAATGGTTCAGTTCGCGAAGTTTACCGTGAGCTCCGTCCATTTTATGGTCGACATAATCGTCCATCAGAGCAATTAATTCGGTTAACCATGGATCGTTTTCGCACTACGTTTACTCTATGTGATAATACGCATCCGCAGAGACGTCGAACAGTGCGCACCGAAGAAACAATTGCCGCTGTAGAGCAAAGTGTTGAAGAGGACCCGAATGAATCGATTCGCCACCGTGCACAGCAATTGGAGCTTTGTCCATCAACTTTATGGAAGATTTTGCGCAAAGATCTTGGCTTGCGACCTTACAAGATCCAGCTTGTGCAAGAATTAAAGCCGCGAGACCATGCAATGCGTCGTGATTTTGGTGTATGGGCCGAAAATGAGATTGATTTCGATGCTGATTTTCATCGCAAAATTTTGTTCAGTGATGAGGCTCATTTTTGGTTGAATGGCTACGTCAACAAGCAAAATTGCCGCATTTGGAGTGAAGAGAATCCACATGAGACCCTTGAAACGCCATTACATCCACAAAAACTGACTGTTTGGTGTGCTCTATGGGCTGGTGGAGTCATTGGGCCATACTTCTTCCGCAATAATGCTGGAGAGGCAGCTACCGTTAATGGAGACCGGTATAGAGCCATGATAACCGACTATTTTGTTCCCGAATTGGATGGCATGAATGTGGATGAGTTGTGGTTCCAACAAGACGGCGCTACATGCCACACAGCGCACGTCACAATCGATTTATTGAAGGAAACATTCGATGAGCGCATAATTTCGCGGAATGGACCTGTCAATTGGCCACCAAGGTCGTGTGATTTGACACCATTGGATTATTTTCTTTGGGGATATGTGAAGTCGCTCGTCTACACCAGCAAACCAGAAACGTTAGGGGAATTGGAAGCCAACATTCGTGGCGTTATTGCCGACATACGGCCCCATATGCTCGAAAAAGTGGTTGAAAATTGGACCTGTAGAATTGGCTTTATTCGAGCCAGCCGCGGCGGCCACATGCCCGAAATCATATTTAAACATTAATGGCATAAAATTATCCTTCCAATAAAGCCAAATTGATGGACCTTAAAACGATTTTCTTGTGTTTTATTTCAATTCGAAGTTCTATACCCCTACAAAAAACACCCTTTACCAGTGTTATTCTACTTTCAAAATACGTCATTATTTTAATAGCAAACAATTTTATTTTTGAAATCAAATTTTACTTTGGCTATTATTGTAAAACGAAATAAATTTTGATTCAATTATTAAAGCTGTTTTTCTCAGCCAGAGTTATTGAGTTAGGTTGCTATCGGAAATTCGAGAGAGCCGAAAACCAACTTTGCGTGTTTAATTTTTGGCCTATAGAAACTTTATTTTTGGAGCTAGACCCATGACCTCTGTACGGAGAGTTCAATGGTGGTGGTACGTCAATTTTGACTAAATTCGACTTTGGTTCTTTCCGCTTATTGCCACAGATTTTTAAAAATTTTTCTTCCCAAGGTGTTTCGATGCTTTTGTTTTGTCCGACACTGTACCTATGAGCATATAGTTTACATATCGAAAATGTACGCAATTTGTGCGAGTGGAAAATCCTAGAATTTCACTTTAATACTACAGCTTAGTGGAATGGGACTGTTTTAGTGTTTAAACATATTTACAAAATATATAAGTACATTTATACTTACATACATACAGACATATATACCGTAAGCGCAATAGTCGAGTAAAGCACTCAGACTGCCAGAGAAGCATAAAAGTCAAGTATTGTTGTTGCCTAACTTATTTAGTACAATTCAAAGCGGCACTCAAAAAGAAATACCAAAAGCAGCTGCTCAAAAGAGAATATGTCAGTGTTGTATAAAGTTTTGCTTTTGTATGAGCAGGTGAACAGGTGAGCAGCTATGTGTGGGTGCAGTCATGTAAATGTGAAATTGTGTTTGTGTTGTTTTTGTATGAATGGCACGCGCTCGTCCTGGATACCAGCTCTACTGTGTAAATTTACTCAAGCAGCATACTCATAACGCCGCTCGCCGTCCAGCTGTGCAGTTGGGGACACAGGGCCACAGCTGTTGTAGCATGTCCAGGTGCCAAAGTGATAACTGCCAGCTCAGCGAGTTGAAACTTGCCTTGCTAACACATGTTCGCTTGGGCTGCACAAAAATAGGAACAAATGTTTGCTATTGCATCTGGGAGTTTAAGAAAAAATAAATATGAAGAAAAATATATAAAACAAACACAAAAACAAAAAAAAATATTTAGAAAGATGAACGTCAAGTGTAGCTCTGTTGCAGATAGGCACTCCGACGTCGTTTATGGCACAAAAGCACCTCTGGCGCATATTCATTTATATTTGCACCAAATGGTGCTCTGCATTTTTTTTTTTCATTGCTGCCTGAATCGTTCCTAAGGTGCCCTAAATTGCGCAACACTTTCTTACACTCATGCAATTTCATAATATTTTTTTTTTTGTTGTAAATATTTCTCATTCAGCAGTGGTTCTTTTTATACCCAGTTGTGATTAGCGCACAAAATACTTCAACACATTGGTGATGAGTAAGGAAAGTAAAGCTGTGAGAAAAGGGAGAAATGGAATGAAAAGGCAAATACGAAAACTGTAACATTTAAAGAAAAATAGTCAAAGGGAAAAAAGGAAAGAAAGACAAAAAAAAGAAAAGAAGGTAAAGGAAAAAAATATAGAATACAAATGAAACAAGGAAAAGAAAAGAGAAAGGAAAAAGAAAAAGAAAAAAGGGGAAAAAGGAAAAGACACTGAAAAAAAGGAAAGACGAAAAAAAGAAAAAATGGAAATACAACAAGGAAAAAAGGTAAAAAAAAATGGCATAAAGTAAAAAGGAAAAACGGAAGAAAAAAAGCAATCCAAAACACAAAAAGAAAATTGAAGAAATAGAAAAGAGAAAACTGGAAAGGGAAAAGGGAGCAGAAAGTAAAAACAAAAAGGAAAGAACGGAAGAAAGGGAAAACAAACTGTTGGAGATAAAAAATTAAAAATAAAAAGTAAGATAAAAAATTAAAAAATGGTTAAAGAAAATGGAAAAAAGAAAAAACTTAAAAAGAAAGGAAGAATAAAGGAAAACCGGAAAAAAATTAAGAGGGGAAAAGCAAAAAAAATTAAGAGAGGGAATAAAACAAGGAAAAGAAACAGGAAAGGAAAAAAGAAAAAGAATAGAAATATGAAAAGCAAAAATGAAGAAAAGGAAAGAGGAAAATTAGACAAAAGAAAATAACGCAAGGAAGAAAAGATGAAAGAAAAATGGAAAAAGTAAGACGGAGAGAAAAAAAGGAAAAAACGAAAGGAGGATAAGCGGAAAAGTGGAAAATTAAAAAGGAAAAGAGTTTTGGGAAAGGAAACAGGTAGATCAAAAGAAAAAGAAAAATTTTAAAATAACAGGGGCACAATGAAAACAGAGACGGAAAAGGAGGAATGGGGAAAGGGAAGCAGGAAGTGAAAAGAAAAAAGGCATGGACGAAAGGAATGACAAAATAGCGGAAAATAAAATGGAAGAGAAAACAGAAACGGAAAACAAGAAATGGTTAGAGGGTGAAAAAGTGAAAAGGAAAAGGTAAAAGAAATATGGGAAAGAAAAAAAAAAAAAATCGAAAGAAAAGAGAAAGGGGAAAAATAATAATAGTTAAAATACAACAGAGAAGGAAAAGGATGCAATGGAAAAGAAAAGTCTGGAAAAGGAAGCAGAAAATTAAAACAAAAATAGAAAAGAAAAGAGTTAAGAGTAAATTGAAACATTATAAACCAAAAGGATGAGAAAAATAAAATAAGAAATGGAAAAGTTAAAGAAAGAGAAAAACTGAAAAGGAAAAGAAATTCTGGGAAAGAAACAAAGACACATAAATCAAAATAAAAGAAGGAAGTAGAAAAATAACACGAGTAAATTGAAAACCGAGGAGGAAATTTAAAAGAGAAATGTTGAAATGGAAAAGAGAAAATGAAAATAAAAAAGGTAAAAACGGCAGAAAGCGAAAGCAAAACAGCAGGGGAAAAATAGAAGAGGAAATAAGAAGGGAAAAGAAGAAATTTAATAACAAAGGAATGAGAAACAAAAATTAAAAGAAAGTTATAAGTTAAGGAACAGGTGAAAAGGGAACATTTAGAAGTTAAATGAAAAGTAAATTAGAAAAAAAGACATAGAAAAGCAAAAATTAAAAGTAAGGAAAATGGAAGAGAAGCAGAGAAAAGGAGGCTGGAAAATTATGTTCATTATAGGGATGATGATGACGATGATAATTATGGTGGGTGTTGATGATGATTAAGTTGATTCCAAAATAAAGGCTTGTGAATATTAAGGCTAGCGCAAATTTTAAGGCAAATGCGAATGAAAGTGATAGTGATCGTGATTAATTGGAGCTGAACTGCACTCGTTAAGCCTTAAGCTCACTCAAACTTTTTCAATATTCATCGTTCTTAGAGAACGGTTATGAAGAGGTACTTATAGATCATTATCTCTATTCACCGAGAGGGGACTTTATGTTCCATTAAATTTTTCCAATCAATAAAGTGTATTTAAGTCAAAAATTCACAGCTGGTTATAATATATCTTTTCCACCATTGGAACTTGAACTATTTTACTTGTTATCCATTATCTTTACATATAATAAAATTGTAACAGGTCGATGTCTGTACATTGAAGATATTCAAGAAAAACTAATAGGAGAGGTCGTTATTGGACCAGCGGAACCCAAATCTACAATTTTTAGAATTTTTGTCTGTCTGTCTGTCTGTCTGTCTCTCCGTCTGTATGATTGTGCGCGTATCACGCAAAAACTACTGAATAGAATTGCATGAAACTTTCAATAATCATTCTTTAGACGCCTCTCCTAAAATTTAAGATATCTTTCACCTCGATATTTTACCCGGGTCCGAATTTATTGACCTAAATGTGGACCCAGGGTGACTGTATGATTTGTGCTTTTAAGGCGGAACAAAGTTCGGCGGGTCAGCTAGTACTAAATAAATATTTCTGCTTGAAGTCCTTGTGTGTAGCATAGCATAACTTGCAAGGCATGCATTCGCATTGTACCTCCACTTCTTCCCCTCACAGACACACTACTTTACCCTTTCACGTCTCACTTCATACATTATAGTCGCTGCAATTTTCGTTAATGCATTTCTAAGCTTTGGATTATAATTGATTGCATTCCATCCAAGCGAATAATACTTAAAATGTAGCATATCGTAAGGCGCATATGTGCACTCAAGCGTATTTGTATGCGAGTATGTTTAAGTGTTTTAGTGTGTGTGAGTGTAAGCAGGACAACAGCATGCGATGCATTTAACTGCAATGCTAGGCAACTTAATTTCAATTTGTTTGGCTTTTTCGAAGTCAAGTAGATTTAGCTAAGTATTATTTACGAGAAGGCATTAAAATCAATCAATTCTTAAACGACTTAATCCATGTTAGCTTAATGATTATTTGTGATTGTAATGGCATTTGTAAATTGTATAAAGGGTTGTGCCATTTTCAAACAGATGTATATGTGTCAAACGAAATATTAAAAAATAGTTTTTAGTGACAAGTTTCAAGTGATTATAACTTGAGATCAACTAAGTTTTTTGATTTTCATCATCCGGATCTTAATTAATTATATGTATGTATTCAGCTAACATAAGAGCTAAGCTCGAGTTAGAATCTAGACTCATTTCAAACTAATCTAAACTAAAATTCCATTTTGTTTTAAGCATTAATTATAAAAAAATTAATCAAAGACCTAAGGAATATTTTGATATAATTTTCGGAACGTTCGATTCCTGAAAGTAATGCTGAAATCTAGTGAAATGGAATTAGAAACCATGCCGAAACATAAAATAAACCCAAAATAAATTTCCTCTTAATAAAAACGAATGTAAAACGGAAATAATCCCGCAATAACCCTAAATAAAAACCAGAGAGTTTCCTGAATTGAGCACTTACAAAGTGGATCTCTTTCATTTTTCTGTTCACGCCCATCCCTGAGAGTTGAACTGTAACTCTACACTTCATTCATAACAGATTTAGGTTCTAATGTGTTATAAGGGAGGTTAGGTTGGGCTTCTCCATCAATTTGAAGTGACTTAGTTTTAATTTTTGGAGGGCGCACGTACCTAAATGAGTCGGGCTGTCCCGACGAAGTGTTCTTACTTCGGTGAAAATTAAAACTAATTTTCTCTGAGAAACATTTAATTGCAGAAATACACTCAGCCAATTTACTTACGACAAAACTATACCACGGTAACTGACAAGCTGCCAGAATAATTTTATATTTATCTTTATTTTAGGTTTTTTTTTTGTGGCCTTAATCAATTCGGAGGTATACGAGTATATCGCGCCAAATATTTATTTCATATTATCGTTTTATTTTATTTGATTTTATTTTATATGATTTTATTTTATTTTATATTGTTTTGTTTTATTTCATATTATTACTTTGTTTTTTTTTTTTTATTTTATTTTATTTTATTTTGTTTTATTTTATTTTCCTTTATTTTGTTTAACTTTATTTAATTTTATTTTATTTGAATTTGATTAATCTTTTTATTTTATTTTATTTTATTTTATTTTATTTTATTTTATTTTATTTTATTTTATTTTACTTTATTTTATTTTATTTTACTTTATTTTATTTTATTTTATTTTATTTTATTTTATTTTATTTTACTTTATTTTATTTTATGTTCTTTTATGTTATTTTATTTTATTTTATTTTATTTTATTTTATTTTATTTTATTTTATTTTGTTTAACTTTATTTAATTTTAATTTATTTGAATTTGATTAATCTTTTTATTTTATTTTATTTTATTTTACTTTATTTTATTTTATTTTACTTTATTTTATTTTATTTTATTTTATTTTATTTTATTTTATTTTACTTTATTTTATTTTATGTTCTTTTATGTTATTTTATTTTATTTAATTTTTTTCATTTTTTTTTATTTTATTTTATTTTATTTTATTTTATTTTATTTTATTTTATTTAACTTTATTTAATTTACATTTATTTGAATTTGATTAATCTTTTTATTTTATTTTATTTTATTTTATTTTATTTTATTTTATTTTATTTTACTTTATTTTATTTTATTTTACTTTATTTTATTTTATTTTATTTTATTTTATTTTATTTTATTTTATTTTATTTTATTTTATTTTATTTTATTTTATTTTATTTTACTTTATTTTATTTTATGTTCTTTTATGTTATTTTATTTTATTTTTTTCATTTTTTTTAATTTTATTTTATTTTATTTTATTTTATTTTATTTTATTTTATTTTATTTTATGTTATTTTATTTTATATTATTTTATTTTATATTATTTTATTTTATTTTACATTCTTTTATTTTATTTTATTTTTTTTATATTATTTTATTTTATTTTATGTTATTTTATTTTATTTTATTTTATTTTGTTTAACTTTATTTAATTTTAATTTATTTGAATTTGATTAATCTTTTTATTTTATTTTATTTTATTTTACTTTATTTTATTTTATTTTACTTTATTTTATTTTATTTTATTTTATTTTATTTTATTTTACTTTATTTTATTTTATGTTCTTTTATGTTATTTTATTTTATTTAATTTAATTTTTTTCATTTTTTTTTATTTTATTTTATTTTATTTTATTTTATTTTATTTTATGTTATTTTATTTTATATTATTTTATTTTACATTATTTTATTTTATTTTATTTTATTTTATTTTATTTTACGTTCTTTTATTTTATTTTAGTTGTTGGTTTTATGGTCTGTTCATTTTTACATATTTTTGTAAGTTCAACGAGCTCAAGACCAGTTGATAATAATTCTTAGTTAATTATTTATTTTATTTTATTTTATTTTATTTTATTTTATTTTAGTTTATTTTATTTTATGTTCTTTTATGTTATTTTATTTTATTTAATTTTTTTCATTTTTTTTTTATTTTATTTTATTTTATTTTATTTTAAAGTATTCATGAAACGAGCTCAAGGCCAAGAATAATAATTTTTCACTTTTGGAATTTTATGAAAATTATTATTGTTTTTATTTATTAATAATCATTTTAATTAATTATTAAAAGTTTTTTGGATAGAATAGAGTAGGAAAAATGTTTAGAGACAACTGCCATAGCTTTTCTTATAGATCCATTTCGGAAGCTGCTAGACTTCACTCATCAGAGAAATTTTGGCACGCATTGCTAACCATTAAGCTAACAATACGCTGGTTTTATTTTATTTTATTTTACGTTCTATTTTATTTTATTTTATTTTATTTTATTTTATTTTATTTTATTTTATTTTATTTTATTTTATTTTATGTAATTTAATTTAATTTAATTTAATTTAAAATAATTTAATTAAATTTAATTTATTTTAGAACGGGTAAAGACACTGAAGATGGCAGAACGCCGAAAGCCCGGTCTTCAAACAAAAATTGACAAGGGATGACGGAAAATCGTTCCAGAAAAATTCATATTTTAATTTACTTTACTTTGATTTAATTTAGTTTAGTTTAATTTAATTTAATCTAATTTAATTTAATTTTTATTTTATTTTATTTTTTGTTTCATTTTAATTTAATTTAATTTTATGTTATTTTATTATATTTTGTTTTGCTTAGTTTTTTTTTATATTATTTTATTTTATTTTATTCTATTTTATTTATTTTATTGCTTGCTAATACATGTTTGTGACTTTTTTCACCACTACAGCTAAGTATTTAATGTTCGTTTTCAACCGGGCTCAGTCTTACACTCTTGTCTCTTTTAGGTATATTAAATTTTAGTTTAATTTTTTAGATCTCATTCTAGTTTCTCTTTGCTTAATTAAGGATGGTCTGTGTATAGTAAAAATAATAATTGCTTTCCCCTTTGTTGTTAATTAAACAATTTAAAAATAACTCTTTAATTACTGTATACTAATTACTTTGCAATATAAACATTTATACAAAGAGCATACCACACTTCAATCAGCCACTTGTGCTATTAACTTAATTCCTTCCATCTCACTCACTCACTGATGTACTATATAGCGTTATTTATGCTTTTATGTATGTCAGTTCATTTACATAATTACTGATATGCAAATTATGTGTAATCTATTAGGTTCTTTTGTTTATCGTATATCGTATGTAAATTGTAAGTAAACTTCATACATGACTCAGAACTTATCGCGGACGGATAAAAGGCAGAACTGTGTGTGAAGCTCTAGTACTAAGGGGGGTGAAAACGTATTTCAGAATGAAATAACATACCATAGCCAAGAATATGGTATAGTCACCAGAACACCATTGAATACAAATTAACGAGTCGGAAGCTAGATTCTGCTTTAAACATTGGTTTGGGTTTTTCATTTTCACGTTTTTAATTTAAAAATTTGTCAAAAACGCAAAACTCATAATAGAAAAAATATAAACACAAATTCAACATGATATCAATATGCTTTTCAAAAACATACAATTTGTTTATGGATCAGTCTAATAGATACATATTCTGGTAGCAAGGAGTATTGTCTTTAGTGTATAATATAATATATCCGGTACATATATCAAATGACCAAAAAAATAAATCTTAGTAACGGTTATTTATATTTGTTTAAGCGACATAAGCTATAATTATTTATATCGTCTATTTTATTTGCGCTGCACTCTCTTGTAATTCGCAAGCAGCTTGTGAAATATCCCAAAGGTATAGTTTATGTTTTGTAATCCCAAAGCGGGGTTTTTCACAGCGAAAATGAGGAAGCCAATCCCGTGCAATGCCTCAGAGCCAACAGTGCTCGCCCCCAATTAATAAATACAAGGTGTACCAGGTGCGCCGCTCCCCGTTCTAATAGAACAAATAATTTAAATAAATAAAATAATAATTAAATAATTACTAGAAAAGGGCTCCCTATATTAAACATGTGCTCCGCATACCCCCTTTTCCTCTCTAAACTAATAATATTATGTTAATAATAAAATAAAATAAAAAATAACTCAAAAAACTTACTCGCCCTCCATAAAGCTTAGACAATATTGGTTTTTGCGACGAAAAAAAAAGATTACCTCATTTCCATAATAACCGTTACGTCCCTGTGTTATATATATACTCGTATATAGGGACGTAAGAAATGAGGTAATATTTTTTTTTGGTCGCAATAACCAATATAAGTGAGAAATATTGTTTTTGGAGTTTAGAATAACCATTATCAAGATTTCTATCATTTTTATTTCTTTGGTCATTTGTGACTAAATAGAAAAGATTTTTTTGGTTAGTTATGAATTCTTTATAAGTATTTCTGTAGAGCACTTAATAAACTCACATATGATGAATTTCATAGCAAAAACTATAAAAAATCCAAATTTTGAACCCGACCCGCTCAGATTTTGACGAAATTTTGCAATAGATGTAACTTCATTTAGCAAATATTCCGAAAGTCAACAGTATGAGCTGCGCTAAATTGTATATTAAATCTAAAAAAAATTAAAATAAAAAAACGTTATCAAGGGTAAGTCCATATTTTGAGGGTGTCTGAAAATTTTGATAATACGATTCTTGTTCTAATCTATAAGAATTACAAACAAATTTGTATAACTTCCAAATTATAGCTACTTTATTCTTTTTTGTCACACAATAATATCAAAATATAAGGAAGTTAACAAGTTATTAGTTTTTAGATATGTTATATATATTAACCTCTTCAATCCCGCACCGAAAATACGATAATTTTTTATTACTTATTTTTAATAACTGGTGTCCAAAGAGTTTATTTCATACAAAACTTAATTTTTAATTTTTTTAATACAAAAAAAACAGTTTTCGAAGTTTGAAATTTTTAATATAACTGCAAAATAAAACAAAATATTCTTATGTAATTCGAAGAAACAGCTAATTTAATGCTTTTTTATCAAAAATAAATAAATATATATTAAAAAAAGTAAAAGTGTTAATGTGTACACAAAAAAATTTTTGACTCACTTGTGACAAAATATGATCCAAACTTGCATATTTCAGTCCATTTGAAAATATCGTATGAAATGAACGCGACAGAAGAAGTAAAGAGAGAAACTAAAAATGTAGAAAATCTAGCGAATATGTTCCCAATAAATTGTTATATTGTTTGAGCAAAATAATGAAATATTGACAATTATTTCACAAAGAAAACCTTTGTCCACATAAGTGCACAATTTTTTTTTTTTAACACTTGGACTTTGAAGTGTTTTCCCAGTTTAAAGTTTTATTTCTGCCAAAAAAAATTTGTTCATTGTAATATAAAATGTTAATAGTATATGTTTATTTTAATACCTTTCTAATGGTGCAAAGATCTTTAAAATCGGGGTAGCCATTCCGTAGTAATCAACGATTAAAAGTACCTATTACCGTAATTTTTCAGATAATTCAATACTGATGTATATTGGAACGATTTTTCGTCATCCCTTGTCAAATTTGGTTTTGAGACAAACCGGTTTCGGCGTTGTGCCATCATCAGTGTCGATTTTCGTAATTCAATACCTTGCCACTCCCACGATTTTTCAAAAATGCGATTTCTAAAAATGAGGTTGTGTTTGTATAAACCTGTATCAAAAGCTGAGAGGGCCAGGTTCAATGCATATCGCTTTTGATATGAAATTCATCATATGTGAAATGATAATTTTGTCCTAAAAACGAATGTTTGCATAACAAATTCGGAATATAATACATATGGTGCATATATAAAATGACAAAAATAAATAAATCTTGATAACGATCATTCTTAACAGAAAAAAAAATTCTCTTTTATATTTGTTATGGCGACCAACCAACAATATTTCTCATGATAATGGTTAAAAATTCCCAAAATGGTAAACGAAAAAACTAAAAATTATTTTTGGTCCCTAATAAAACATATTGGTTGTCAAGTGACATGAATATTGAGTAATGCCAATCGTAATTGATTGACAGAAAAGAATGGAGAATTACAAACACACATACATATGTATATATATAATATACAAGGAGGTAGTTCCATTGTGGATTTTCGGTAGCCATGTTAGCTACCTGGCTATTAAAGAGATTATGACATTTTGTGCTACCAGATCCATTAAAAAATCTGGTTTGGATCGTTTTATTTGAATACAAGTGAAAAGATTGTTTGAAAAATTATTGAAAAGTTACATATGTGTAGGGTGAAAATCTTTGCATATTGCAATGGTAAAAGAAGTATCAAATAGAAAATATAAGCTGTGTTTGTAATTACAAACTAAATATTTATGCAATACGGAAATAGTCACGGAAAAGGACATTCTGGTGTTGAGCTGGCACGAATGCACAAGGAATACATTTTTGACAGACCACCCATGATTCTAATGAAACATGAAAGTCGGATAGAGCGGCTTCACAATTCAAACCAACGAAAGTAGGTGCATCTAATAGACCGACAACGCTCATATAGTGTATGTTCTCAGCCAGCAATAGCCTAGCCAAAGGAGCAAAAGACTCCCCAACAGTTATCAAGACAAGAGCTCAAATTCTGGACTGGGAACTATTCTTCCTTTCTATGCACCTTAACCAAATGGCCTTCAAATAACCTGCAAATTATAATTGCTTAGATTTCACCCACACGCCCTGGTCACAACACCCCATCTTTCTGGAAGGTCTTTGGCTTAATACCGAAATCATTTTGTTAGCAAATTTTCCATAGTAATAGAAATAAATTCAAATCCTTCAGGAAAACGTTTGGGTATATCTGGGTTAATCCCGATAGTAAGCAAATATTTAGTGTTATTTCTGGACATCCACAAAAATGCACCGAAATTACTCGGTAGAACATTTTATTTTAACCGTGTTTAATCCGTCCCACTCCACGCTGCCAAGAGACTAAGCAGGGCGGATTATTGTTACAAGAGGGTCAGTAAGGGACCACAACATGCCCGGTTAATATTTTAAGGCTTGCACCATAAGTATTCATTTATAGAAAAAACAAATTTTAAAACTCAGAAATGCAGCTTTGTCATCATTTATCTATAACATCCCTCTTTTAAAGGTTCACATAAAAATTGTGTGTTTCGGATCTTTATTGCGGGGTGTAAACAGGTCGTAGACAAACAAGCATTTTCAAAGTTCCCAATATATAGTTAAAAATTTCCCTTTACCTTATATTCGATTGGGCAACGTTATGCTAAATTTTGACATCAAAAAAACGTTAGTAATCTCCTTTTTATTCGAAAATAAAATATGATTGACAACCTATTTGTGGTAATGGAACTAACTTCTATTTTATACCATGGTATAAGCGATATGGATGCAAAGGTACGCAGCTGAATTAAGGCTGAAAGAGGTCGATTCTTGTCATTCCCATAAAAAATTAATAATTTAAATATTGAATAGGATATCAAATAAAATTATTTCTGTTCTCAAGGCTCCGTACGGACTTCCCAAATATGAGCCTTTCTTTTCCAACTGAGCTATAACTTTGAAAATAATCTTATTGCGACACCACTACCTATCCCTCTTTTCATCATTCCTATTTCTCTATGAATTAGCAACAACAAATTCTACTACTTACTTATATTTATTCAAACTACTGATGTTACTTTATAATATGTACTTTATTTTATTTGATAAGTTTTATTGTCTTTGTAATCTGAAGCCGTCGATGTACTATAAAAGACCCTGTCTTACAGTCACAACCTCTGTTATATAAATAAATAAATAAATAAATAAATCGCATTTCGGAAAACTGGTGCAAACATTTTTTTGGTTCTTGTGAACTATAAAACAAGAAAGTTGAACTTCGAAAAAAATGGCCCACTTCGCAAACTTTTACTTTTATCATTTTCCAAGATATTCGGAAATATTTCAAAAGCTAAGACTAAAGTCTAAGTTATCGTGCTCTCAGATGGACTCAAACTTTATTGATAAAACTCACAGCTGAATGTATTGCTAGTGGATAATAATTGTAATAGAGTTTTGTTACCTTATATCGATTTTATCGCAATTCACTGCCAAATTTTGATTAAATCGATTGAATTCCCGTATGATCTATAACATAGCCCCATTATATCATGCTACATTCGAGCTTCAACTGCCTTATATGTTAGTGATTATTTTGATCTCTGCCTCTTGACGATCTATAATTAATATCCATAATAATGTTTGCGCAGTTCTGTGATTCATTTTACCTTCAAATATGTAATGCGAAATGATTATTTACATACCTACTATATTACTTGCAACATTTCTTTTTCCCCAACAATTTAGAACGTTCACCCTTTTCCATTTTATCTCAGCATTCCCTTCAGATTTGCGCAAATTAAACCACAAACAATCCAACGGCGACAGCTTTGATATATTTTTTTCACCGAATTAAACCAAAACAAATATCGCTAATGTATGTATGTATGTACTTATATGTAGGTGGACATTTTGTATATTAAAGTATTGTATTTCCTCATGGGGCATAATTACGAGAAACACACAGCAATTCAAGAACTGAGTCCTTTTTTTTTTGCTTCATTTTCGTCTTTGATGATGTGAAAAATGATAAAACATAATATTTTGTAATCAAAGTAATCATTTGGGAGGTTTATGTTCTTCTGATGTTTGTGCCTAGATTTTGATACAGTTTCTATAAATACATATTACTGTCTGAGTATCAGATATCAATGGATAACACCTACTTGTGTAAATCTGTAATATAAATGCGCAAGTTGAGAAAGTTTGTCCCGCTTTACGGCCAAACTATATATCTAAGGTATAAACAATTATATACGTATCGATGGTCTATTCAAGCAGCAGTGCAGTCAATAAAAAAAAAATCAAAAACAAATTAGTTATAATATAGAAAAATCAGTTCAAAAATGAGACCACTACAAATGTATTCAAACATGTATTCACACTAAAGAGCCGTAGTTGTGTGGGTAGACATGTCATGCATGCAATTGGATTACTCGTGTGGCTCTCACTGAAAGTGCGAAGAGTGGGTAGTGGAGCAATGAAAAACAAGTATTCGCACAATATAGCCGCTGTTGTGTGAGCAAACGTGTCATGCATTTTTGCTTTAGTTGTTGTTACTGTATTGATCACTGGCTTCGATATCTAGTGTCAGCGGGTCTCCAGAGAACACGGAGAGTTACTTTATTGGAGACATTAAATAAGCAATGTAAAATATGAGCAAATATGTACTTCATTGAAATAGTGTTTATAAAAACAAAATAATTGATTATTCATAAAGAGTATTCACAACCGGAGTTAGGTTTGGTTTTTGCATTTGTGCTTGGGTTTGTATGAATTAAAATAAAATGAAATTAAAAAAAAATTTAATTAAAATAAAATAAATAACAAAGGAAGGGAAAGCAAAGGAAAGGATAGGAGTGGAAAGGAAAGGAAAGGAAAGGCAGAGAAAGGAAAGGATAGGGAAGGAAAGGAAAGGAAGGTATAGAAAGAGAAACAAAGGAAAGGGCACCAATGGATAAGCAAGAAATGATAACAATAAAATAAATTAAAAATAGTTAAAATAAAATTAAGTTTTGAGGTTGAATCTTAAAAATTGGGCGATCTCTAATTTACATAAATGTAGAGGCGGCCGCCGTGGTGTGAAGGTAGTGTTGCCGGCCTACCACACCGAAGGTCCATGGTTCGAGCCCTGGTACAGGTAACATCAAAAGTGATTTGAAAAAAGTTTTTCAAAACGGGGTCGCCCCTCGGCAGTGGTTTGGCAAACTCTCCGAGTGTATTTCTGCCATGACAGGCTTCTCAGCAAAAAATTCGTCTCCTTTGTAGATGCCGTTCGGAGTCGGCAAAAAACTGTAGGTCCCACCAATTTGTAGGAAAAATTCAAATCGGCACATCACAAATTGGAAGAGAAGCTTGGCGCAAAAATCTCTTAGGAGGTTTATGATGATATACCTGTTGTATATCGCGCCATAGAGAGAGAGAGAGACAGAAATGCCTGAATCTTGTACCACAAAAGCCGGTTCTTTGCTTGCTTGATTACATAATAAAAATCGAGCTCAATATTGGTTGAAAACCCAGATCAGGCCAACCAACAAAATTGTATTATGTTTTGTAATAACAAGCGAAGTTAATTTTTGCCGTCTGACGGTCAGACGGGGCCAAGTTCTATACTAGTTATGTAAAGAAGGGGATTTATTTTGCCGAATTCGAGTTGGATTCCCAAATGCTGAAGCGTAAACGACTCAAGAGCAGCCGACAAACATCCCTAAAGTGAGAACCGAGCACCAGTTTAGCGATAGACCACGAAGTAATGAAAGCGGCTTCACATTTATAGTCAATCAATTTGAGAACGTTAGTGCCCCTTAGTTTAAAACAACCTGTCGTTAGCCATTCATCGGCATGAGTTCTACAAAAGGTAAATTAGCATGCCTTGATCAGCACGTGAAATTAGCAGGTAATAGGACCTATACATATCCACGTCGTTGGCACTACTGTACTAAATCCTAAAATATTACGGGGATGATGATGTTGCTTCCAACTTCATGCAATACGCAAGCATTTATGTCACCAAAGCTCAAAACCGTAACAAAATGCTCAAGTCACTAGCTGGCTTTTCTTGGGGACGAAGTCAGTAGCCTGTGGGTCTGCCAAAATGCTCTCCTAGGAACTGATATCTCTAAACTAAACTCTAGGGTCTGGTAAGGTCCGGTAAACCTTTTTCATCTCAGAAACGCTAATTAGCGTTCCGGGTGACTAAAAATCTTTATAAAACTTCTTACGCTCATAAATTTTAGATACTTTTTACATATTTTTACATAAAAAAACATAAAATTCCGAGCTTTGCTCATATTTATTTTAGAAACGAATTTTGATTTGATTTATTGCTAAAGAACAAATAAAGTATAATTTTAAAACTTCTTAAGAGAGGTTCAAATAGTCCTAAAAAAATGCGAGTATTAGGGTTTTCGTTTCAAAAATGTTTAAAAAAATGTTTTGAATGTTTTTTGGATTTTTGAAATATCGAAAGACCCCCATTATTCACCTGCGGGTACGGCCGGACAAGTCTACTTTCAGCTCCTATAAGTAGGCTACACCAATTATCTCTTAGAGCCCACTGTGGATGAAAGGTATTAATCGCTATCAGTCGCGCAAGTTTTTGCAGGATTGTGATTGTGTTGGAATCCAAGTTTTCACCTCTGCAGAAGTGGTTTACCATGGTCGGTAGGGAAGTAGCAAAGAAAATAAAAACAGGAGGTGATTAAAAATTCATTGCATATCTCGAAGGGTTAAATTACGCTCTTTGATGTCTCTGATCAGATACGTTTTTCGTACACACGTTTTTTCTGAAAGTACGTTAAATGAAAATTTCCGAAGAAAATTCCTCCAGAGCAATTTAATAGGCTTCCCATTTGGCCTATATAAAAATAGAAGCATGGAAAAAAAAATTGCGCCATAACGAAACACCCTATTACACATACATACACGTATACATATTTTATGCTTATTTGCTCCTTAATTTGTGTACTCGAATTGTGTGTATTTAGGCGCTAAAATAAATAACTGTGAAAATAATTTTAATATTGTTTGAATAGTAAAAAGCCTGTTGAAATTCAGACAAAAGGCGTAACGGAACGACATTACACACACAAACACACATACATAAACCCAACACACGAGGGCACGCATACCAAAAAGTCTCAAATGGCTAACACAGCCACAACTGGCATCGAAAGTTGGGGGAAAAAAGCAAATATTAAACTTACACATTCATAATTAACAAAACACAAAAAGGATCGCACCCACACATGAACACATACTAACATACATTTCTTTGCTTGCATGCCATAAGCTACACACTCTCGGATTCTCTGTGGTGTCAATTTGGCTAACCACATTTCTTCGACTTTGCTGCTGCTCTACTTGCGAAATATGAAATATGTCGGTTGGTATGTGTGTGTGTGTGTGCTGTTACAATCACTATCCTGCAAGAAAAGCGATTAGTTTAGAATGAATCCGGGTTGAGTCGCAAAGGACCATGCGACCAATGCCAGTTTTGATCTCTTTGTATGGGTTGAAGTGATCTCCTTTGTTTCAGCATGTCCTATGAAGAGACAAATTGGTCCCTTTCATGCCCAAAAGGGAAGTGTCGGACAGATTCCCTTTGTTCCCCTACGGGGACGGTCGGGCAAGTTTACTTTCAACACCTATAAGTAGGCTACCGCAATTAAAATCGACTTATCCCAACTATGCCTATAAATAACGGAATTGTTGGGATCAATTGTAGCCCATTGTAGACAAAGGTATTGATCCCGAATAACTCTCTTTAGAGATCAGTCCCAAGATTTTTTGCAGGGTATATGCGTGTCTTGATATCAATGTTTGTATGCGCACCACAATAATCCTACTTTTAGCATAGCACACATTGCAATCTAACTCCTCGCCAGCCACAGCTTGGATACCGTCAAGCGTAATATTAAAATGCTGCTAGGCACTTGTGGGATCAGAAGTAAAAAAATCTGCAGGCTCACATGCATCCATAAGTATGTGTAGCACTCTGCCAAAAATGCGATTAGTGTAGGGCAAGTCCAATCGGAGTAATGCTAGTTCTGATCTTTATATATAAGCTGGTTTGTTCACCTTTCTTAGAGCATGTCGACTGCTTAGTGGAAGATCACCCTATTTCAAAATATTTTTCAAAAACGCCCTATCTCAGAATTTCTTTGAAGATCGTCTCACCTCAAAATTTTTTTCAATCACACCCTATTTCACAATTTGGCTTAAACGCCCTATCTCAGAATGAGTTTCAAAAACGCCCTATCTGAACGAAAATTGAATCAATTTTTAGCTGAGATAGGGCGTTTTTGAATCCAATTTTGATATAGGGCGTTTTTGAAAAAGATTTTGAAATAGGGTGATCTTCCACTCAGCAATCGATGCACTATGGAGAGACCATCTGTTTAGCTACTATATCGCGAGGTTTCCTTCAACAGCAGAAGGAGTCTCAATTTTTCACTATGTAGGCGAATGAATGATAAAAGAAAAGGTCCCATCCCTTGATGATCAGTGCTCAAAAATAAAAGATCCCCTAACGATTTTATCCAACTTTTTCACCTCGCGGCACCTGATATGTCACCGACTAACTCCTCGGCCACCTTAATCATGACTTTGACAAAGCAAGTCAACATGGTATGTCAAATCCCACTAATTGCTGTAAACCTCAACATCCTAGTAGACAATTGCGTTAAGCTGAGCTGCCTTTACGAGAAATAAGGACCTTGCTCCGGAAGCATTGTGGAGAGAACTGGCTTCACAAAAGGAGGCCGTTTAGAAAGGTGCACTGCTAGGCCCTCACCAATATCCACACAGTGCAGCCTGGAGCCCAACGAAGTCACGAAGGCGCACTTGCAGACATCAAAGAAAGCATAAAATGTGAAATGAAGTATTTAAATCACCACCCGCCGTTGTCAGCAGAGAAAAGTCTAAGTTGGCGTGCTTTGGGTTTCTTATTAGCATCCGTTAATGCAAAAAAGAGATCCCTTGACAGATCTTTGCAAGACGACTGAAATTCTCTAGACAACTAAGGTAAATAAGTCTGCTGAAAGATATATTTTTGAAGTTTACCCTCTTAGGCGGCAATGCGAAGCTTTCATTGAGAATGAAATTTGAAGTTTTTTTGTAGTAGATCAACATTTAATTGAGATGCAACTGTGATTTTGGAACTATTTCGGGATAGTCCATATTTCTTAAAAATATCCCAGAATGGTCCAGTAAACAATCCCGATATGATATAAAAAACAATATTGAAATAATCCAAAAATGATTTCGTAAAGTTTCGAAAACGAGCCTGAAACAAGCCTTAAGTGTTGCTAAAATGATACCGAAAAGTTTCGAAAACCAGCCAAAAATGGTTTCGAAAAAGTGCCAAAAACAAGCCCTAAGTATTGCTTAAATTATACCGAAACTAAGTATTGCTAAAATTATACCGAAAAAGTAAGAAATTAGTTTCTATCGCGTTTAATGTTCTGCACGCTGGTATTTTTTTTGTTGGGTGTGTACGTTCTGGTGAGCAAATACATACAGCAAATTTAGCCCAAAACAGACCAGATACTATTCCGAACATCAAATTTTTCCGCTACGTAACTCAACGCGAAACTTTTTTTTTGTGTTTTATGTAGAAGCAATTTTCATTGAGAAATTCCAGCTAAAATCTCATCGAAAAAATGTGTGCCATAAAAAATGAAAATTTCGCTGTAAACTCTCATAGCTTTTTATAATCCACAAGCATGTGATGTGAGTGCGAGTATATTACGCCCACATTCCCATAAGCGGACATACATATACATACATATAGACTAGGGTATATCGCGACGGATGGTTAAGAAACTCAATGGTTGAATATGATTGTCATCTTGATTTTTTTTTCGGGAGCAGTAATTTTTTTTCGAACCCTCAACTTTTGTGGAAGCAGTGACTTTTTGTGGAACCAGTGATTTTTTTTTTAAACGAGCCACTTTTTTGAAACTTTGACTTTTTAAAATCAGTGGCTTTTTGTGGAACAGTGACTTTGTAAACCAGTGACTTTTTGTATAACAGTGACTTTCTAAACCAGTGCTTTTGTGGAACAGTGAATTTTTAAAACCAGTGACTTTTTGTGGAATCATTTATTTTCTTAAACCAGTGGCTTCTGTAGAGTTCGTGATTTTTTTTTAACCCGATTCCTGTATTTCAAAACCAGTGACTTTTTTGGAACCAGTTTCTTGAACCAGATATTTTTTGGAAATTTTTCAAGAAATTAAATAATTGACTTTTGGAAACATTGCCACTGACGTTTTCTTCTCTTATTGTTCCCCCAATGACAGTTTGGAATCAGTGACTTTTTTTTGAACTAGTGATTTCTTTTAACCAGAAACTTTCATAGAAAAACTGACTTATTTGGGATCCAGGATTTTTTTAAGATCATTGGCCTATATTGAACCAGTGCGGTTTTCGGTAACAAGTGACCTTTTTTGAACCAGTGACCTTAAAATGAGTGATTTTTGAAATTAGCGGCCTTTCTAAAACCGTGATTTATTTGAAACCAGAGATTATTCAGTTATGTTTTTGAGAGCTGTGTGTTTTTTTTAACCGTTGACTTTTGCAAAACTTGTTACCGTTCGTTTTCCAAAATGATCTCAAAACAATAGAGCCATGATTCCAAAATGGTTTATAAATGATGTCAAAATAGTCTTGAAATGATTACGGATCGACTACGGACTCATTATTCCACTTTTCTTGAATGCCTCCATATTCAGAATCGCATCAATGCCATCTGTAGAAGTTACGAAAGGCATACCAATTCAATTTTTTTACAGTGTCTCAACAAATAGCTTTAATATTTGAAGTATCCCCGTAAAGTGTTAAAATCCTGCCAAAACATTTTGAACTTTTTCCTTCGACACAGACTAATGTAGCACATACGCACATACAAAGGAAAATATATAAATTTTATTGAAGTCGATTCGCAGTAGATTTAGCTTTTTGCGGCAGTTAAGGTGCCAAATGAAATCCTGCATTGAGTTCATATTTGTATGAATCAGATTGCGTTGATTTGTTGGATTTGGTTTATGAAAAAGCCACTCGCATACAGTCATTTATTTTTACGACTCACATTATTAATGCAAATGATCCAAGAAAAGAAAGCAGATTTTATGCTCGAACAGGCGTTACCTGCTCAGATACACAAAAATGTGTTGGTCTAAATAAAGTGGGTTATTACTTTTCAATGTTTTATATTTTTCAAGTTAAAGATAGCGGACTTAAATTTAGGTTGGTTTAGTTATTTCGCCTCTCTTCGGAAAAGAGGAATGGGCTGCCGAACGGACGGACATAACTCAATCGATTTCTCTATTCATATTAAGAGCTTAGATATATGGAATTCTATGTGGAAAATTAAAATAATATGCTCTGTCATCCATGCTCAGCTGAGAACAAAAATAGTACGATAGGGAGTCCCCTTGCATAAAACCTGTTTCTTCCTAATCCTATCCACTCACAGCTCAACGTAATTTGACATAGCCACATAAGTTGAATGTCTGCGTGTAGTATATTCCTGCCAAAAACTAGGAAACTCGGATAGCACACAAGCGAAATTACGGGGCACGTAGGGAAGCTATACGAGGTGTGTTCAAAAAGTATCGCAAATTTTGTGTTTTTTCAAAAATTATTTATTTATTCATGAATATCTATTTTGTCCCCTTCAAAGTAATCCCCATGAGATATTATACACTTGTGCCAACGGTTTTTCCAATCTTCGAAGCACTTCAAAAAATCATTTTTTTGTATCTTGTTCAGCTCCTCCTTCGATGCCGTCTTTATCTCGTCAAGAGAAGCGTAACGTCGTCCTTTCATGGGCCTCTTCAGTTTAGGGAACAAGAAAAAGTCACAGGGGGCCAGATCTGGGGAATACGGTGGCTGCGGCATCATTAGTGTGTTGTTTTTGGCCAAAAAGTCGCGCACAAGCAACGATGCGTGAGCAGGGGCGTTATCGTGGTGCAAAAGCCAATTTTTGTTCTTCTTTGCACATCTTCTCGGCCTTCTGAGAACATTTTGTACCACCGATAAACGTTGCTTCGGTCCAAGGTAGCTTCTCCGTATGCCACAGTCAACATTCGGAATGCATCCGCGCACTTAATTTCGTTTTTCACACAAAATTTGATACAGGTTCATTGATCCATTTTTTTGAATGGGTAAAAATCGAAGACGATCCAAAACACGTGCAAGCAAAGCAGCTGTCAACAATTAACTGAACATTCAAAATGGCCGAGCTTGTCGGCATAAGTGAGAGACATGAGTACCAACATAACGCCACAAAAAATTCGAAATTCGAATATACGTAACTATCGAAAATTCAAAATTCGCGATACGTTTTGAACACACCTCGTATATCAAAGTGTTGAAGACGAAAAGAGACATTGATTAAGCCATGTCCCTCCGTCCGTCTGTGAACACGATAACTTGAGTAAATTTTGAGATATCTTAATGAAATTTGGTATGCAGTTTCCTTGGCACTCATCTCTGAGCGCTATTTAAAATGGGCGAAAGCGGATGATAGCCATGCCCACTTTTTATACATAGCATATTTTCGAAAATACAAAAAAAGTTATTATTCAGTACATAATACACGTATAAGGAGAAAAGTTGGTATGTACATTAACGTTAAGACAGCAAATAAATTTTTTGGAAAAATTTTTGAAAACGGGCGTGGCACCGCCCACTTTTGATTAAGTCAAATTGAGAAATATTATTTTATTAATATTATAAATGCGTAAGTTTGTGAGTTTGTTTGTGGGTCTTCAACGTCTAAACTACTTAACCGATCTCACTACGCTTATTCTTGAAGCATGGAATATGTGACAGATTCATGCGATTCTGGAAAAGTGGACCAGGGACCGACTTATTCAAGAAAATTTTGTTTATGACGCGATTGGCTAAAAAATAAAAATTTTTTCAGAAGAACTTTTGTTATTTTGCTTATTTTCTTCGTGCGAGCGGATAATAAATCAAAAACCGTTCAAGATATCGAAATGAAATTTAACACACAGATTTCCATGAATACAAGGAATGTTCCGGGAGAAAATGGGCGAAAAGAGTTTGAAAAGAATCATAGATATATTTAATAGGCAATAACTTTTCCTAAAATAGCTTTATATTATTTGCTACTTCACTTTCAAACTGTCCGTGAACCAGGAAATTTTAAAAATAAACATTTTCGAAAATGGGCGGAGCCCCGCCCCTTTTATAGTGGATTCTTCCACAAAACTTTTGATGCTATCACTCCGCCAAAAATTGATTTGTCAAAACGAAATTTGCCGAAAATGTTGAATATATAAAGGTTACTGTTTATTGTAAAAATAGGCGAAATCGGTTTAGGGTTACGCCTAGTTTTTAACATAGTTCTAAAAAATCTATTTGTAAAATTTAAAACGCAATATTTCTATAACTATGCAAGAGCTATATCAATAAGGTCTTGCACACATAATAAGCTTTTTAAGTAAAACTCGACCGCAAATAAATTTTGAGCATTTTGGAGAAGTAGGCGTGGCGCCGCCCACTTTTCAGCATATAAATTCTGCTATTTATTTCAATCAAAATTGGTCAGCGGCTTCTCAATAGCGTGTAGTATCTCTCATAAACCTCCTAAGAGATTTTTGCGCCAAGCTTCTCTTCCAATTTGTGGTGTGCCGATTTGAATTTTTCCCTACAAATTGGTGGGACCTACAGTTTTTTGCCGACTCCGAACGGCATCTACAAAGGAGACGAATTTTTGCTGAGAAGCCTGTTATGGCAGAAATACACTCGGAGAGTTTGCCAAACCACTGCCGAGGGGCGACCCCATTTTTGAAAAACTTTTTTTCAAATCACTTCTGATGTTACCTGTACCAGGGCTCTAACCATGGACCCGTGTAGTATAATCCTGCCAAAAATTAGGAAAATCAGATAACACGCAAGGGAAATTACCGGGCAAGTAGTTTATACCTCACTTCAATAGGGAAGCTATACGAGGTGTGTTCAAAAAGTATCGCGAATTTTGAATTTTCGCTGGTTACGTATATTTGAATTTCGAATTTTTTGTGGCGTTATGTTGGTACTCATGTCTCTCACTTATGCCGACAAGCTCGGCCATTTTGAATGTTCAGTTAATTGTTGACAGCTGCTTTGCTTGCACGTGTTTTGGATCGTCTTCGATTTTTACGCGAAATTCGTACCAAAATTGCTCAATTGTGACCAAAAACAGCATCGCATGAACATTGCTAATGAGATGTTAAACTCTGTCCGCGACGACCCAAATTTGCTCCAGAGGGTCATAACTGGTGACGAATCGTGGGTTTATGGTTATGACGTGGAAAGCAAAGCTCAATCATCTCAATGGAAGCTGCCGCACGAACCAAGATCGAAAAAATCGCGCCAAGTTCGGTCGAATGTGAAAGTTTTGCTGACAGTTTTCTTCGATTGCAGGGGCGTGGTGCATCATGAGTTCTTGCCACAGGGAAGAACGGTCAATAAGGAATATTACCTGCAAGTTATGCGCAATTTGCGCGAAGCAATCCGCCAGAAACGCCCGGATTTGTGGAAGAACAAAAATTGGCTTTTGCACCACGATAACGCCCCTGCTCACGCATCGTTGCTTGTGCGCGACTTTTTGGCCAAAAACAACACACTAATTATGCCGCAGCCACCGTATTCCCCAGATCTGGCCCCCTGTGACTTTTTCTTGTTCCCTAAACTGAAGAGGCCCATGAAAGGACGACGTTACGCTTCTCTTGACGAGATAAAGACGGCATCGAAGGAGGAGCTGAACAAGATACAAAAAAAAGATTTTGTGAAGTGCTTCGAAGATTGGAAAAACCGTTGGCACAAGTGTATAATATCTCATGGGGATTACTTTGAAGGGGACAAAATAGATATTCATGAATAAATAAATAATTTTTGAAAAAACACAAAATTCGCGATACTTTTTGAACACACCTCGTATATCTTTTTTGACTTTCATATCTTTTATGAACATGAAATGTTTGTAAGTATGAGAAAAAGAAAGGATGGGCCCATCAATAAGTATACTGAAATGATCAGAACTATAAGCTGAGTCGATTTAACCATGTCCGTCTCACTGTCCGTCCGTCCAGTAAGCTCTGGAGTTCTATGAAAAAATCAGCATTATAATTCCTGGAGGAATTCTAGACTATCTAGAAAGTGTGTGCTGTCTGTATATTGCAGATATTTAAGAAAAATTGATAGTAGGGCTCATTAGTAAACCAATAGATTTCAAGTCAACTGTTTTTAGAATTTTCGTCTGTTTGCATGTATGTTTGGACGCACATCACTCAAAAACTGCCGCCTGGCATTAATTAGAACTTTCACCGTTGCATTACTTAGACATTTAGCTTAAAATTTACCAAATCACTTATTTCGATAACTCGAGTGGTTTCGGACTTATCTACCAATATGTGGATAAGTGTTGCCCCAAATGTGTTACTACAATAAGGGTATCAAGTGTAAGGTATTAATGAGTGCTGCAATAAGCGTTGTGGTTAAGTCCCATATCTCAACTGGTGATGGCGATATATTCATTTAAATCGGACTAAGTAAAGTATAAGTTTTAGTCTAGTCTAAAGTAAAAGAAGTAGAGAAATTCCTAGGGGAGTCCCTTTTTCAAAGGAGTCCTATTTTGGACTGAGTAGGCAATTGGTAAGTAAAGTCTTCCTTCGACAATGAAATGCATGGTTTTTCCAGCGAAGCCAACGAATTCTATTTCTGGGAAATGTAATACGAATGAATAAAGAAACTTCGCTGTATGTAGAAGAATTCCATAATGACACCCGATGCTCTTTTTTTCTTAACTTCCCTCTGACTCCCACCTTATGTTCTGCTTCCTACTTCTTTCCTCCGCTGTAACTCCCTTTATTTCTCCTCCTTTTTTCTTTATCTGCCTTTTTCTATGTTTAATCCACTTATACTTTTTCTTCCTCTCGCTCTACACTTTTTCTAAACCTATTCCAACTAAACTCCCACTTTTTAATTGGTAGGATTGCCCTAACAAATATTAGATATAAGGTAGAAGTAGTCCCGAGCTATAGCTAATTCAGATTTTCCTTTAGGGGGCGTGGCACCGCCCACATTTAAAACGTTTACGCAGTTTATGCTGAATAAAGTTTGTTAATTTCATAAAGAATGGTTGTGGACTTTGTAAGTCAATAAAGGTTACACACACGCGCAAATTTTTAAGACGGTTCAAACCTGTTCACAAGTAAACTCCCTAAAGTACTTAAAATTATATATTCCAGTAAGTACTTAAAATTAATTATAATTAGCAAAACAGCAGGAAAGCACTTAAAACTTAAAATGGTCTCCACGCGTTATATAAAGAGCGTCGGCAATTGGTTTCCGTTAATTAATATTTGCATAATTTCATTTTAGGCCAAATTCGCAATTCAAAGTTATCAAATTAAATAACAATGAATTCCAGTAAATTAATTCATAATAAGAGCTAATTTCTGTTAGAATAATATTTACAGTCCATTTATATTCAATAGATTCCTACCAACCGCTTGAAATTTCGATGGCATTTTAATTGGCAGCTCAAAAGCGCAGTGTGGAGAGAGAAATATATATTTTTCCCCACTCGAAGAAATGCCTTTGTAAGACTATGAGTCATGGCAAGAAATAAAAAGAAGTTGGTAGGTATGACTAGTTAGCAGCAAAATTTAAAGGTTGAGAAATGAAAAAGTAAAGAAAGAATAAAAAGACAAATCGAATACGCCAGAGAAATGATTGCACACTACGGGGAAATGAAAGTTCGAAAAAAAGAGCAACAAACAAGCAAAAGGGCAGCGCGAATGCAGCGCACGAACATGTGCAAATATTGCGAGAACCAAAGTTCCAACTGTAGCAGGGACCGAGTTTAATGGTTATTTTTGAAATTCAAAAAGCGTTTTGTGTATAGTAAATATATTTGATATTTAAATAATGTAATACTTGAAAGCTAGGAACCATTAATCTTAAATTACTTTTTTAAAGTATTCATGAACGTAATTGAGCTTAATGCCAAGACCAATAGTTTTTTTGAGATGTATTATTATATAATTTTTTTTATAATTTTGTATTAACTACCAAAAGTTTTGACTTGAATAGAAAAGGAAAATTTAGGGGTAACTGGTATCGCTTTTCTTGTCGGTCGATTTTGCAAGCTGCTAGACTTCTTCATCAGAGAAATTTTGGCAAGTCAGAACCATGATTTTTGGCCAGCTAAACCCCTCTTCTTCTTTAAATGGTCATCTAACCGCCTGGGCGATTTTGACCGTCCAACATAGCTCGCCAGTCGTTTCTTCGTTGCGCCAACTGGCGCCAATTGGAAACACCGCGGGATCGCAAATCGGTCTCCACTTGGTCCTTCCGTCGGAGTGGTGGTCTCCCTCTTCCTCTGCTTCCACCGGCGGGTGCCGATAAGAATACCTTCTGGGCTGGAGCATCTTCGCTCATTCGCACTACGTGGCCTAGCCAGCGAAGCCGCTGTGTTTTAATTCGCTGAACTATGTCGGCGTCTGCGTAAAGTTCATACAGCTCATCGTTAAATCTTCTTCGGTACTCGCCGTCGCCAACGCGTAGAGGTCCACAAATCTTTCGAAGAACCTTTCTCTCGAATACTCCCAGAGCCGCCTCATCAGATGTTGTTAGTGTCCACGCTTCTGCACCATATAGCAGGACGGGTGCGATGAGTGACTTGTAGAGTGTTATTTTCGTTCGTCGAGAGAGGACTTTACTTTTCAATTGCCTACTCAGTCCGAAGTAGCATTTGTTTGCAAGAGTAATTCTTCGTCGAAGTCCTTTACTATTTCGAAATTATTGCTGCCAACAGTGGCTTGGTTGCCAACTGACTCTTTGCATGATGACAGAAGGTACTTCGTTTTGCCCTCGTGCCTTTGCTAAACCCCTATTTCTATTAATTTTTACCAACTCATGGCACAAGTCTTCTTTATTAGTAACTAGCTTTTCCCGCGGCTCCGCCCGCACGAAAATCAAAATAATGTGCAAGTTAGAAATACCTCAAAATTTCCCTTGTATTTTTATAATTTTTTTTTTCGAGTATCTTCAGAATTTTCTTCCATATAATATTCTTTTTAACAGAGGTTAAAGGCATTCTAGAGATTTCAAGGTACGAAATCGCGTCATAAATATTATTTTTTTTTTAATAGATCGGTCCCTGGTCCACTTTTCCAGAATCGCATGAATCTCTTGCCTATTCTATGCTCCTGAGAAATAGACGTTAAAGACTTGCAAACAAACTCACAAACTTACGCATTTATAATATGTATTAGTAGGATAAGGTGACCGAAATACAAATTCCCGAGTTAGGTAACTCCACATTAAGTTCACTGTACAACACTTGAAAAATAAACTGATCAACCTCACTACTTGGTTACTTGCTTTTAAAGTCCGACAGGGTGCGTTTAGGTATGATACGTACATACATGATAATATTCGCCACAAAATAGTAAAAGGACCTCTTTAGGGTTTTGAGCAGGCGACTTTCTATCTTTCTAGAGCAATGCATTCGGAGAGTGTGAGTGCTGGCATTTTCACGGCAAGGTCGCAGAATCCACAAACCACAGTATTCTTATAGCACCTAATCAGGCATCTGAGTCTTGTGAGCTTAAATAAATGAGTTTGGCTGATGCTCTTTTTGATGAACGTTTGGGCTAACTTTGCTCAAGGCCGGTATGGAATTAACTTTCTAGTTCCAAAGTGTGTGACTGCAAGGCATACAAGACTATGTGACTGCCCGAAATAATATACATATACCTAGTTCATAATCGTATACAATGCATCCACTGTAAGTTCCTATTTCATGGATCTCCGCTTAAAATAAAGTGAGGTATCCACCTATTGGGAGCGGTTTCCCGAAATACTTTGCATAGTTTCAGCTCCCGTTCTACCAGCACCGGACTAGACAGGCCGCATATGCGTCTATGCCCTTCACAACTGTGTTAAATGACCAATATGGCTGACTGGGGTCTTCAAGAGAGAACAGAGGACACCTCTTGACGGCATACCCAAGCATGGGCAGCAGTAAGCGATAAATCATTGGGATTCTATGCTTGCCAATGAAGGCATATTTAATAGTCGGATGCTAATGAAGTAACAGAGATCTTTGGTTTTAAGTCACAATGCATTTTTTAATATTTTCTAAAAAGTTTCGGTGTATTCTCCCAAATGATGGAAGGGTTGTGAATAAATAATCGATTTTCACTTTAATCGATTTTTTTAACTATCGATTTTTATGGATCGATTTTATTAATGGTAAACATCGATTTTGAATAAAGCGATTATAAAATGTATGTGTCTTTTTAAATTTTTTACTAATTTTACTATAATAAAATATTTTAATTTGTTGAAAATTTTGTATGTGAATTATTCGAATGTGAATTAATAAAATCTGAAAGTCGTTTATTTGGCGATTTTTGTATAATTTCTCAATAGAACTTATTCAAAATATATATTTACTAACACAATTTGTTATTTTTTTTTTAAATCGATTTCTCACAATTCGATTTGTCTCTAAACAAAAAAAAAGTGATTATGGAGTAATCGACTTTTCCGACTCTAGTTCACATTCCTATTAGCTATAGACGAATTAAGAGAGTTTCTTTAGGTTGACTTCTCTGATGTGTTGATAGGTGATTTTCTCCATCTCTGACCTGTTTAATTTGTCGATTCGATGTGGGTAGATATACCAATGCCAGTTTTGAGGTTAGAATAAAGCCGAGTTAAGTATGCCTATCGTTGAAGGCGGCCAAAATTCACATCGATCGCTTTACCGAAGTCAACGAAATCGCTGCCAAGGCAGTCGGCCTGGTGCCGCAAGGCGCTTTTACCGAGGCATACCGGATTCATATCTGGCAAAGGACTGTCATCATCAGTGTAGCTCAGTCACATTCCATGAAAGGATGTGCCGACTAAGCAGGGCCAAGTACTGCTACAATTATAATAATAATTACAAGGGCAGATACTTATTCATTCCATGTTGTAAGAGACAAGCGTAGACCGCATCCGGTGTTGGACATTAAAATGTGCTGAGGGTGGATAACACCTATTGGACGCACTTAACATGGATACACTTTGTTGCTGAGACCTTTGCTCTTCTTTAAGTAGACGGCAATTCGTGCCAGCCCTCGTTCAACACCAAACCCATATTTTCCGAGTTACGAACAAGAGCAAAACGAAGTACATGTTGTCATCAAACAAAGAGTCAGCGCATTTGCGTCTTGGCAACCATGCTACTGTTGGCAGCAATAATTTAGAAATAGTAAAGGAGTTCGTTTAGCCTAACAGTCCGACGACGAATTACTCCTGCAAATAAATGCTACTTCGGACTTATCGGCACCCGCCAGTGGAAGCAGAGGAAGAGGGAGACCACTCCGATGGAATGATCGAGTGGAGACCGATTTGCGATCTCGCGATGTTTCCAATTGGCGTCAGTTGGCGTAACGAAGAAATGACTGGCGAGCTATGTTGGACGGTCAAAATAGCTCAGGCGGTTAGATGACCATTTAAAGAAGAAGAAGAATCCGTGCTAGCAGATTTGAGTGTTTTCAGTCTGCTATAAAGTCCGCAAAGGTGAGATGCCCGCAGAAGTTGCCAAAGCCTGTTCTGCTTCCTTAATGTGTTTCCATCTGGTCTTTTCAGGGTGCCAACGGCATTGCTAGGATCTATCAGAGCTTTTTTCGGAGCTTTTAGAAATTGGTAACTAAAAGTTTTCCAACATTTCGACATTTGATAAAAAACACAAACGTTACGATCCCTGAACGGTACTCCTTTGACTATTCTTTTGCAGTTGGTTGCAATTTATGAGTGAATTGTGTGAATATAAATCATTTTGAAAAATTCTTCACACCACGTTGACTGCACGCAGAAGAAACTGCAACATGGCCAGCTGCCATTTACTTACCGAGAGTTTTGCAATTGTGAGTTGTTGACGGCAATTGAATGCCTCGGACGCAACAAATGTTGTTAGCGCTGCAGTTTAACTTAAATTATGCGCCATGAATGGTCGTGAGTGCTAAAAGCAAGTAAATTGGAGCTGCGAGTGGAATTCTTTTTGTACGAAAGCCTTTAAATATGTGTGTGCTTAGTATATTTATGTACGTATGTGTTATATTATATTAACTTCCATGAGTGAGTTTATAAGCATTGTCCACTGCTGAGTCATGGCGTGAAGTGAACGATGCAAGTCATTGAGGCTTTCCATCTTTTCAACTTGGGATAAAATCTTCCAAGAAACTACTAAAATATTTACGTAATTAAAAAGGTAGAATAACAAAAATATTGCCCGAAGCTAAGGCTATACATTGGTGCAGTGGGTCGTTGTTGAGTAGCGCAGTTTTTAGTAAATTAGTGGTGGCTTTTATTTCTTTGGGGAAACTTTTCGGCATAGCAAACTAACCCGAATCGAAGTCAGGCCTCCTCCAACTGTGTTTTTCAATACAGAGGGTGTTCTCCTTTTGTCTTCTGCCAAATTGGGGTGTCGATAGGAACACTCCTGCATTCGAATAAAATGGCTGGCCAACAAAACCCATTTTGACGTATGGACTCTAGTATAGAGTTCTGCAAGAGTACTAAAGATGATAGAAGCCCTGGTAAGTACTAGCCCGGCTGCTTCTGACAGGATCCATGATTCCAGGCCACGCTAGGGACTAAGATGTTTCTTTGTCTGGAGAGAACTTTACTGCTACCCAGTCCAAAGTAGCAGTTGATGGTGAAAATTGTAATCGCTTGCATTTCTAGAATGAAATAAAAATTGCTCTTCACTTTGGTATCCAAATGGACAAAGTTTTTCGCATTTTCGATTTTGTATCTATCTATCTATGAGTGGCAAGTTGCAGAGCGCCGGTGCTTTAATTAGTGTCAGCAGTCACTGCGTCTTATTCTATTTATCTCTCAGTAAGTCTCAATTTCTTCCCGGCTTTAGTCGTTCGGGAGAGGGTTCAGTAAACCGCGTTTTTATTAACTGCAACAGATATACGATCGATAGTGAACTTATCAGGGCTCAAGCCGCGCTTATGTGGTTTTTCTTTTTGTGTAAGTGGAAAACAATACTAAAAGACTTTAGGAAAACATGGATCCGGTACCATCCGGTACTAGCACTTGCTGTCAATAGCCCGACTGCCGCTGGAACGATTTGTTTGACCCCATCGAACCGTCAGTTCAGGCGGCTATATTCTGGGCCCCATAACTCCCTAGGGACACCACTGATAAAGTCCAACCCGCTGTTCGACGTTGTACTTCAGTCTTCTGGGTAGAACATATCTTAGTTCTAATCTGTGAAGATGTCCTCCTTCCAGAGTATTAGCCATTAGAGCTGATCATGGTGTTGCCAAGTCTTCATTATGTCGAAATGGCCGTTTTCACTTCCTCGTAGGCTGGTGGTGCAACGTATTTTCAATGGTCAAGGATTGGCTAGTTGAGTTCATCATCAAAATTGGTATTCAGCAATGGAAAGAGGTGCCCCCCCATAATATCAGTTCGCCTTTGCGACAGTTACTAGGCCCTATTTTTTTCTCCCGCAGTAATTTACGACGATCTAAAAACCCCTCAGTTACAGGATTTCTTGGCAGAATTTTGAAACGTGCTTCTCTTCTGAGGCGAACAGAAATTCCTCGTGCTACCACTTTGACGTCTTCACACTGCTATATTATTTGTTTTAATCTCAATCATTTTTCAGAAAGAAGATCCAAATCTGACTTTAGGCACTATCAGATGTTTGCTATGTTCACAGCTCCTAGCCTGTAAATCCTTGGGTTAATGTGTGCACTGTCGGAGGTATAGACGTATCTTAGCTAAAATAAAATTATCGTCCCAGTCGAGGACATTGTGAAGTGCGTACATTCAGCATGTTGTAGCTGTTTCTACCCTCAATAGGCCGCTGAGCAATTTAGGTTTAAATTTTTTGATTAAATTCGCTTGCTATGACCTTGTGCTACAGACCACCATATTTTGAACAGCTTCGAAGTCAATCAATCCCGGCGTTGATAGCTATTATATTGTGAAGGCTGAATTTTTCAACTCTAGGGCCAAGAACTCCTTTCTTGTCTGCTTTATGGAGCCCAAAACAGTTATGACGAGCAAGGACATTCTGCACATTAAACAAAAAGCCGAGGGCAAACGTTCGGATCAGCTCTATTAATTGACAACTGAAGTATTCTTAACACTTGAACGGCTTTGGAACTTGATGAAATAAACTCATTCATTTTGAGTAGCGATCGATTTGATATGCAAAATCGTTCGCCTAAAAATATGTAAGTTTTTTCAGTGGCGGTTTGAAAACTTTTAGGCAACTCAAAACCAAAACTAATATTTAAGCAACTTTTGGCGATACAGGTGTACAATTTTATATGTATTATATCTTCATTGAAGTAAGCCAGAAAAAGCCTAGCGCCTCATGGGCTAGCACCCGAAAACATCCTACTCGTAATTCGTACAGTGCATACATTTAGGCTTTTTTTTTAATATAATCCGAACTCTCAATATGAATTAGAAAATGACTCCAGAAAGCCTATAACACACTGTACTAGTCCTAAATATTATACAATAAAGCCGGTGTGAATGATATGAAAGCTTAAGCATTAAAGAATACTTTACGGCGCAATGATGGCAGTTTTAATGAACATGATAATAAAGGCAACAACAATGAGTACTAGTTAAGCAAAGTGAAGCACAGCAGATTACGATATAAAAAAAAATACTCAACCAAAAAACACTAAAGGGAGACCGTACAACAACTACGACGAACTTGCAACAACAAAGATCACCATACTCAGTACTCTAGGGTAGATAATCAAACTAAAGCTGATGCTAGCTACTTTGTAGCGATAAATGAGTTCGATAGTGAAGAATAATAGTAAAACATACATTTTGACGCACAAGAACAATTTACAGTTATTTATAAAGGCGAACCAGTTCACATACAAGCAGCTTTACGTAAACATACATACTTCATTCTTTGGTGTAGTGAGCAAAGATGAAGGATCAAGAATTGCAAAAGCATTTCAACAAAGTGACTAAAGAATGGCAGCATTGGTATGTGTTTGTATTTTTGTTGTTGTTGGTTTTTGTTTTAAGCTCACATAGCACGCAACAAAATGTTGACGTTTGCCAAAGTACGCTTGGGAATGCTATCATAAAGCCTCAAGCAAGGACCTGACACTATTCGGTATATATGTACGTGTGTGTGGGTCTATACATTGGTAGATATAGGCGCATACAAACAGCTGCAGAAGCCCAGCTGCTGTGGTAGCCAGTTGTCTTTGGTAGCCACAAACCTCTGTCACGCTTTGCCTCAAATTTATAAGTTTCATGGCTTTTCTTTTTTCATTCTTATTCAACCTGCTCTTTTGTTCGCTTCATGCCCGTTATCCGGCTCCTTTGGGCTTGGTCGCATACTAATGTCTGTAGCTGTATGTGGGAGTCCCTTCTTCACTGTCTTTTGTTTTGATTAATGATGCTTGTTTTGGTAACGCACATCGTTTGTACAAAAGTTTTTTTTTCTTCTTTTAACTGCAAACACACACAGAGACAGCTGTATACAGGCACAGCCTGTGTCCCACATACCCGCATGGCATGCAGGGGCGGATTAATTGTGAGTCCACGAAGGCAAGTGTAGGTGGTACGCTCAAAATTGTGGAGGTGGAAGTATATCTGCGGGTGGTGCATAAATGAGGTATAACCGTGACAGTTACCATAACGGTGACTAGAGACGGGACAGTGATTTAATCAGCGACTGGGCATGTGAAGTTACTTAAAGAGTGACAGTGAATGGAGACGTGACAGTGACTGGAGACATAACAATGAGTTGTAAAGTGGCAGTGAAAGGAACCGTTACAGTGACTGAAACAGTGACGGTGACTTGAAAATTTACAGTGGCAGCCACTGAACAGTAACAGTGACCGAACCAATTACCGAGACCGGAACCTTTACAGTGACCGAACTCGTGACAGAGACCGAAAACGTGGTATTTACAGTGATCCTGCCACTGACGAGACAGTAGAAGCTACCAGAGCCTTGGTAATTAAGGCGAACACGACACTTACCGGAACAGCGACACTGACCTCTTAATGTCATTTTAAAGGGCTTGGAATTTGTAAAAGATGCCTGTAGCAAGATTCGATTTAAATTCACAACCAGAAGATACGACGGGGTGAAACAAATCGCTCCCGCGGCAGCGAGTCTAGTACCAGAAGGGGCTAGTACCGGGTCGTTTCTGACCCATATCCGTCAAAGGCTCTCTACATTTGTAATACACACATAAAACTTAGAGTATGTAACAGGAACTATGAAACGTACTGTGGATGTCACCATGATCGAGATCGTAACGGTCCCCTCGAAAGTGACAGTGCACCTGAGAGTGAACTTGACCGTGACAGTTAGTTTAAAAATTACAGTGAACGTGACCGTGACAGTGACAGCCGTTGTGACCGTGATAGCTTAAGTCTCTTGCTTAGGAGTATTTATTAATGCTCAGTTCGCTGTATCTTTGAATTATATTAGCAACCTAGCTATATATTGGTCGATAAGTTATTACAAAAAATATATATATTACTGTGTCAATAAGGAAAAGCTACTGAGCGCTTTGAAAGTTGAATTGCAGTGTAAATGTATGGAATTGAGATCTAGTTTTTTGTCTATAATATCCACAATTTCACAACCAATCACGCCCCTGAAACGCATATATTTTGCTCAATTCTAACAACATTTATGGAAGAAATTTTAACATCAAACAGAGACTCTATTGCCAACTTTATTTGACGCTTATTTACATTTACAAAAACATACAAAGAATATTTATTAAACTACTCCCTCAAAAAAGAGGCCTTTTCTATAATTATAGGGGATTTTATTATATTATTATATTTGATCAAAAAGTCCTGAAATTTTGTTTGATTATAGATCCTCATGCGGAGAGCACAATGGTGGTACTATCTCGTTCTCGACGAAACTTTAGTTTGGAAGTTTGTGCTTATTGCCACAGATATATTTATGTGTTGCAAAGCAAAGTAAAGTTTTGTTTCAAAAAACTAATTTTTCGCTCAGAAATAATCACCTCTCTCTTAATAAGACAACCAAAAAATGTGGAAATAACAGCTAAATTTGAAATAATAAATACAAGATTTTAAATGAAATTGTCATTACACGCAAGTCGCTTATTTTGTTCTATATTTCCCAAGAATACTAATAGTACTTTGAAAATCAAAGAAAAGTTATTCTCTAACATCTATTGAGAGCCAAAGGTGACGTGTCATAATGTCAATGGAATTAATGTCACTGGCATTAATTCGCTTGTGCAAAGAGAATTAATGTCAAATTATTTTGAGAATTAACGTCAATTACATTAACTCCCTTTGTAAAAGCGAATTAATGCCAGAAACGCTAAATATCATAAATGTTTCACTAAAATTTTCATTTTATACTTTATATACATAAAAATATATGAAATAAAAAAATTTTATCAAATAAATTTGGATAATTTTCAGACAAGCATCACAGGCATAACATGAAAATTTTGAAGAAAAAAATGAGCGACATCATTGACATTAATTCTCTTTGTTTCCTTAATCTCAATGACAATAATTCGCTTTTGAAACGCTTACTTTTATACACAAAATAAAGTTCGAACTAATTTGCCGGCGCTTTGGTGAATCCAGGCCTGCACAGACGCATCAATATTTACCAGCTGGTCCCTATTTGTTACACCCACACACACGCGAACGTGCTGCGGCCACGCTTGTAACGTAACAATCATCGCTCCAAGGCAGACAGGCAGTGATGTTTTTCTTAATGGTTTATGCCATAATGACATATGTTGACAATTTCCATATGAAGAAGACGTCTCAATAAAACAAAAAAAAAAAACAAGAATAAAAAAAAAATAAACAAAAAAAAAAAACAAAAGAATAAAAAAAACCCATAACATACAAAAAAAAACAGCACAGGAAAAAATTAAATGCGCAAAAAAACTTACATACTCGTATGTTCCGTCAATTTATTACAAAAGTTTTTTTGTCATTGGCAAAAAATGTGAGTATACAAAAAAGTTATTTCGCAGGAGGCCAGTTTTATTCTCATTACGTTGAGCATACTTTAAGGCGATCGACAGCCTATACTCGTACTGCGCAGGATTAGCTACGTTTCATCCGATCCATTTGCATTCAAGTGTTTTTATCACACTTTTACATGTGTCTTACATTTGCTTTTACACAAATTTCTTAGTATCATTTCTTTTGCGAGTGACAGCCTAATGCTATGCGCCTGACAAATGATTATTCATACGCCCCGTATGCTCCGGCTGCCAGCATAATTTTTTGTTGAGCCTTCTCGTGTTAATATCGCATGTTTGTCTTACATTTGTATGCGTTGAGATGATTTATAGCTCGCGTGAATTAGTAGAAAAAATTGTTCACGATAAAACAATAGGGCAGCATTTTTATTTGTCATGTCAATAAGAATGAATGGGCCTTTGAAAATTGGCATAAATCTTGGATTTACTTGCGAATGTTCTTACAGAAAACTCTGTGACAGAAAGACGAAGCAGCCAAATAGTTCTAGAAAATTTAAGTTTTATCTACATACTTAATTATCAAAAGAATTTGCATGGGTCTTGCTCGAAAAATTTGAATTTTATCTGCAACAACTAATTGCTTGAACCTGGAATAGCAGCCAGAAATTAATTAGAAATTAATTTTTTTTGGTAACAACAGCAACTAAAGTTAAAAAAAATTTAAAAATTTCCAATATCTTAAAATAAGGTAACAGAAAATAACTGGCATCAAAGCTTAATACAAACTGAAAAACGTAAAATTTGTAAAAATAGCCAAAGTGTATATATCATGTGCCAATTATCTTTTAACTGTTTTCAGTAAAATTTCATGTTTTGTGATGAAACAGTCGACGCTATCTTCTTTCTGGTGGAATGGACAGAGTACACCCGAATTCTAATCTACCGGCGGTAATATACTGCTTACTCAATACCAATTACTTTCGTCTGGGCAAAGCCTAACAAAAAAGTAAACAGTTATTAGTTTTTGGTATCATCCATGCACAGAAAAGATTGCCTGAAGTGCAATGTGTAGTCAAAGTACCAACAATCAAATTTAAGGGCGTCTTAGTAAATCTAATGGGTTCAACTGACCGCTTGATGAAGACTACTTCGTCACAGGAACGGTCTGTCTACGAGAACTTGCTCTGGGCAGATATTCAACCGTCCAAAAAATACTGTCAAAATTCTCTTAAATGGTCCAGTGTCTATATGTCTACCTGGTAAAAGATGCTCACGATTCCACGACTCTTCCACCTCTCCATCGATCGAAAGTAAGTTATAAATATATCAACGGAAAGAATTGAGCAGAGTTGGTTTGTAGCTTGAGTGGATATTTTATAAACGTTCGGCTGATTTTACCAAAGACAACCGCTACAAGCTTTCCAGGCTTGTGATAGTATTTGAAATGTCTGCGATACATCAAACAAAAACTTTAGAGAAGAACACAGCGTTTGAACACCATTCCATATTATTAGCTGTGGTGGGCCGTGCTTTGGGCGCATCTCATCTGATTATCTAAGTGTTTATGGCATTTAGCGCGGTGGTGGTGGGTACGGAATCCATGCTGATGCTCGTTTAGCCTTAAGTTAGCTGCGTAGTAAGGAAATAGCGCCGACTCGAATATCTTGTCTATATTGGTCTATACAACTACCTCTGATTATTTGGTGTCCCAGTTTTTATCTCATACGGTACCAGACTTGCCTCCTCCCATATTTTGAAATGACAAAGTCCTTAGGCTCCAGCTCCTTCACTGCCGGTCAGGCCCAAGGATTTGTTGTTGTTTTTAGCCACAAAAACACTTACCGAAGGTTGTGGGGAGTGTTGTCGAAAGCGACAGTCCTTTGCCGAATATAAACAGGGTACGTTCCTTTACTCCCTTGCGGTACATGGCCGACTGTCGAGCGAGCGATTTAGTATAACCAGTGGAACCTTTTAGGCAATCTCACCCCTGCTTGGCTATCACTAAAAAATAAATATTGCCTTGCCGATAGTGTATTTTCCTATTCAAACCGTGGCTTCCATGATTGCTGAAACCTCAGCCCGATAGACACTACAATAATTAGGTAATCTGAAGCAGAGTTCTAAGTCACGGTCCTTTGAAAATACCCCTCCCTCAAACCCTTCCATTCAATTTAGAGCCGTCGGTGTATGTGGATACGCCGCGTTTTGCACCGTAGCACCGATCCAACTTCCCCAATTATCCCTACTGTTGCTATTTACCGCAAGGTTGCTAACCGCAACTGTAGTGGCCTTGCAGTGATCCAGGAAGAAAACTAAAATATTTTAGTATGCTTGAATGTCCCGTGGTTCGTGTTTACCACCTGGACGATTCCCTTGGGCACAGGACTGAAGTCACCGCTGCTCGGTATTCTTCTATAGCTAGGGTCTTCGCTTTGAATAGTTCTTAGAGCTCCGCCTATGCCAATCATGCTAGACCTGTGAATTTTACCAAAAAAAAATGCAGGTTTGAGGCCTTGGTCCAAAGCAGTCCCCCATATGATGACCCCATACAGCAGATGGGTCTTATAATCGCAGTATAAATCCGTTTGCATATTTCGGTACTAATGCCTCTTTCTTGCCTATGGCTCTTTTGCACGTGTCTGATGCTTTCCTTCAAGTTCAGCGTTTTATTCAGAACCACACCTAAGAATTTTGGCTTATCTGCCATTTTGAGGCGAACAACATTTAGTTCTGGAAGCCTTAACGGTGGTAGTTTATGTATAAAACAAGTTCCACTTTTGCGGAATTAACGCTGAGTCCGCTGCGAGAGGACCTCTATCTGCATCAAGAACTGCTATCTGCATCAAGTTATACAAAGTTTGTGGGAATTTGCCTCTGTATGCAAGAGACAGATCATCAATCTTCTTGCCCCTCAACTTGTATGTATGCTTGATAAGGCCTGCAGCATTTCGACGGCTGAGTGGTAGATTAAACTATTTTTGAAAAACGCCCTATTTCACCAGAATGCAATTCAGCAAAACTCTTCCGTTTTTTCTAACTAACAAAATGTATTTTAAAGTTTTGGAATTGGTTGAATTTTGTGTCCTCCAGTGTGCTTCGGTTGCTAGAGGGAAACTTTTTTTTGTCAAAGCCGCCATCTTTTCCAGAAGGCCAAACCAATTGAGTTAGTAAGTTAAATTATTTGAAATGTTTTATTAAAGTCGAGGAACAATTTTTTTTCAATATTAAATTGCCAATTTTATGCCCATTTAAAATGAGATTCAACACAGAAATTGTTGTAGTTTTCAAATCGAGTTTTTCCTTCACACTTTGTCACTCGATTTCACTTGACTGCCCTTCAGCCATTTCGGGTGCTTCACTTGCGCTTTACAGCCTGCAGCTGTGCAATACAACCACCACGCATCCCACACCCGCCCACGTAAATGGTGTGCCACTCAGTATTCATACGAAATGTCGTTGGTAACATAAAATGCCATTAGCATTTTTACAACAATTCTTTTACTGCGCTCTGTCCTCTTCTTGTCACTCTCTGCCCATGCCATCTGCGTGTTCTGCGCTTCCGGTTTAGTTTTGGTTTCTATTTAAAATTGTTTGTTTGCCACTATGGTTGAAAGTTTCGTGTTGGTGCATAGAACAAAACAACAAAACGAGCATATAAAAGCGCCAACCTGTCGCAAAATGCGCAGCATCTACATAGATGGGGTTGACACGCATTTCCAGCTTGCCCTTTCGAACTGTTCTAATGTATTTGACCCACGAATCGTTTTTTAATGAATTCATTCTCAAACGCTTAGCAGTCGTGCTTTAATTGAAATCACGTATTTATTATACCTAGTAGTGCCACGCACACAAGGTATATTAACTTTATTCGCCCAACGGTAGTATGTAACGGCATAAACGAATCGAGATAGATATTGACTTATCTATATCAAAATGTTCAGGAGAAAAAATAAAAACTGATTAAACCAAGTCCGTCCGTCCGTACGTCTGTTAGCACGATAACTTGAGTAAATTTTGAGATATCTTAGTGAACTTTGCTATACAGGTTCCTTGGCACTCATCTCCGAGCGGCTCGAAATCGGCTGATAGCCACGCCTACTTTTTATATATAGAATATTTTCGAAAATACAAAAAAGTTATTATTCAGTACATAAAACACCTATAAGGTCAAAATTAAGTGTGTACATTAACATTTAGCAGAAAATAAATGTTTCTATAAATTTGTGAAAAGGGGCGTGGCAACGCCCACTTTTGATTAAGTCAAATTTAGAAATATTATTAATCATAAACCAAAAACCGTTAAATTTATCGAAACGAAATTCGGCACACAGATTTCCATGACTACAGGGAAAGTTCCGGTAAAAAACGGGCGAAATCGTGAAAGCTCCATACCCACTTTGATATGAAAGATTTTGAAATGGGTCATAAATATATTTAATAGGCAATAATTTTGCGTAAAATAGCTTTACATCATTTCTCTTTCACATTCAAAGGGTGCTTGAACGAAGAAATTCTAAAAATATAAATTTTCGAAAGTGGGCGTGGCCCCGCCTCTTTTATAGTGGATTATTCCACAAAACTTTTTATGGCAAAACTTCGGCAAAAACTGATTTAAATATGTAGAGGTTACTGTTCATTGTAAAAATGTGCGAAATCGATCCACGGCCACGCCCAGTGATTTAACATAGTTCTAAAAAAATTTGTTTTGTTTGTTAAAGTGTAAAGCGTGATATTTCTATAACTATGCAAGCTATATCAATAAAATCTTGCACACATAATAAGCTTTTTAAGCAAAACTCGAACGCAAAAAAATTTCGTGGATTTTATGGAAGTAGGCGTGGCGCCGCTATTTCTCAATAGTATTTATTATAATCCTACAAAAAATTAAGCAAATCCGATAACACACAAGTAAAATATCCGGGCAAGTTGTTAATACCCCACTACAATAGGGAGGTTATATACATATTAAAATAGACCTGCGTAAATTGGGATGCCGTATTAGGTCACTACTAGGTATATAATGTTCGGTTTCACCCGAACTTAGACTTCCTTACTTGTTTTTACTTCATTCCTTCTTCTAGATTTCGCATGAATTGTATTGACGCATGAGCTTTTATTTTTATTTATATTTAATTCGAAGAATAAAAAGGTTTGAAAAGGTCAAAACGTGCTCGCACTTATTATTGGATTTTGAGTATTGGCACGCAGTTATAACTACAGAATCGAAAGAGTGCATGAACCCACGACATTGGTTTCTAAGTCACTAAAGTTGTGCAGAAGCTGCTCCTAAATTCTGTATCCGGGGTCTGCGATGGTTGATGTTCTCGTTAATGCAAAAGCTGACAACACCGTCTTGCCAGAAATGCGTTGGACGGGACAGGCAATCTGGGCTCAAGAAGGCTACTACAATGAGTTTTTTATTCGTGGTGGCAAAAGGACTGTGAGGCGAAATACTATCGGCCACTCCTCTGGACGAGGAAATCAACGCTACATACAACAAGGTGTGGCTCCTCAAAAACAAGCTAATCTGGGCCTATGCGCAACTAGAAGACCATAGCGAAGCGCATAATGAGTACTGCAATGAAATCGAAATATGGTCACCTGCAGTACCAGTCTCCAGCAAAACAAAATAAACTAAGACACCTTCCTGTCCTTTTAAAAGACGGCCCGTAGACATAGCTCCAGGGTCTTAGACGTTCGTACTTTACGAATGACCAATATCGACTGGGGCCATCATATTGTGGTAGCCCAGACACGCACACGCCTCTGTGCGTTGATAATTTCTCCACTCGGCTCTTAGAAATCAACCGACAATATAAGCTTGAACTCACTACGAACCGTCGTGGCTGGCACTGACCACTCGAAGGAATAACTGGTGCTTTGCTATTAAGAAAGCGTAGGCCTGAAGCTTAAATGCGTCAGTGCAATGAAATTGAGATATTACTCAAACTATATGGAGGGGAAGACGCTCAACCCGGCCACGACGATTTGAGAATGGAAATATCTCGGCTCAAAAATGATAAAACGTTGGAAGATGGCGGACTATATAATTTGTGCAGGACTTCGTTTACTTTTAAACCATGTCTGACTAGAAAACCAATGAAGAAGCACTCTTGCCAAATGGTGCTACTTTAGGCCGACGTAGATTTAATGATGGGGGTTCAGACATATACGAGCATTGGACAGCGCATCAAAGGCCAACATAGCACTGACTACGTTCATTTTTGAACAAAGGCAAACCGGCCTAGCAGTTATTCTCATCACCAGTTGACTACTTTGAATGATCAACACTCTCGGGCAAAGCCTTATGAATGTTTCTTACAGACTCAGTGTTCCAATCCGAGACCTCTACTATCCAGGAGGTATGCCTTGCAATTCTGTAATTGTCTCACACTTTATAGGAGAGCAATTTTCTCCGGCAGCGTCGTAGATCAGCAGAATATTGGCTACCTTCAGCCACTACTGCAAAACGTGGGGTCTTGGACTCTGACCCTTTTCAGGTTTAAAGTACTTACCGCAGCTTCCAAGGACAGGTTGCGCTGAGCGGTCCTTACCCCCTACCCGGCCCCCCCTACCGGTCCGGCCTCTCGGCGGCTCCTCAATAGCCGTGTGTATCAGCCCTGGCTTAGGGTGTCTGTGCGATTGCAGTCCTGTAGAGCCTCTAATACTCTGTATTTTCCCTCCCACAACACAATTCTCGAAGAGATTAGAGAAGTAGGCACTAGACTATGGAGGTTCACAGGGGGTGGAGGACCTGCTGCGCGTTAGTCCAAAGCACCGCCTTGAAAACCCCTTCGTCGGGAGCCTCTTGACGGAAAGAAGGTTCTCAGATATTCTAAATTAATGGAATGTATATGGCGAAAAGCAAATCCCACCGCCCCCCTTTAAAATTTGTCACTTTTCTTATGATGCTTTTCGTTGCTTAACGCACGAACGGTCTAGTCAGGGGTATTAGTCACATCATCCCACCAACCAACCATGGTAGAAGAAACGAGAGATTACTATTTCTTTGAAAAAATATGGGAAGAAAGAGTCCGGCTTCCTTGAAGTTTACAATTCACGTCCGTTATTGCTTAGAATGAATGACTAAGGTGTTTTGTAACGCAATGACTAAAACCCGACGATGATAATTAAATGTGGATCCTACTTTTATTCGTATCTTTGTAACAAAAAAAAAAAAAATTCCTGCAGCTGTGGTCTTTTCGCTGCCATCCATTTTCCTACACTTCACACACGTTAGCAATTTTTTGTCTTGACAAGCAAAAACTGAACAAGCAATTGATGAGCTTTTGCAGTTGAACTTTTTTCAGCTAGATGCTAGACTTTGAACTCTGCAGTACTAAGGCTCTCGTGCGTGCAACAACAACAACATTTTTGTGTGCCAGTGCATAAATTTCGGATATTTCTCTTGTATTCAGATTAAATCATGAACATCTACAAGCGATTGGTGCCTCACTCACTAACTCGCTTACCAAAAATCCTCTACTCTTCGACCTACGAGTCATTTGAGGTTATGTAAAACGGGGGATTAAAATGCATTTCCTACCAAATCACATACTTACTCCATATCCTGCTGTACTCAGCACTAACACTTTCACACATTCAATTACATATTTATTTTCATTTTGAATGTCCTTTCTGTCCCCCCTTAGGTCCATAGCAACGTTTGCTTTCATTCAACTAAATGTATGTAGATTTTTTTATTGGTTTTTCTTCGGTGCTAAATGAGATGCAGTTGATGTTTTTAAAGCAAATGTCCTTTGAACTGATATGCATAATTGCTTTGGCTATTTCGTATGGTAATTATCTGCAGGATATGCCGTTAAGTGCACTTTAATGTTCTTTTTGTAGCTTTAGCTATGGATTTAGATGTTACAAAATGTTAATTAGATGTGATTTGGGCTTGAAGGCTACTGCAGTACTACTGCCACTGATGTGGGACTTGCGTAAATCCAACAAATGTCAGATGGGAACGAGGAAATATAATGTCGTTATTTGCAGGATAATGCGGGTTAATAACGAAAAGAGATCATACAAGGATTGGAATGACAAGAGATAACAAGAATATTCTTCTTTTTAAAAGAAACCGAACTATTCGAGGTTACCATATAATTTAGAGTTTGTTCGAGATACTCAATCCTAAAGACAGTCGGGTCGTTTTTATTTCGATTTCACTTACGAACAGTGAAGCTATTCAAAAATGTATTTCAAAAACATTTCGGAAACAAACCATAAAATTATATAAAACGCATATAAAAAAGTGTTTCCTACCCGGCCGGCCTGGCTGCGGCTCAGAACTAATAATAGACTGAGTCCAATTTTCATCAATATATCCCATTCCAGATTAGGTATTCAACTTAATTACGTCTACTGCAGAACTCATTGTCACCTTTCGTTTGATTCCCATATTGTACTAAATACATATCGGTTGATATCTCCGAAACTGGTCTAGCTATCGGTACAAATTCAATCTTAAATTTCAAGTAAAACGTCTAGTAATGCAATGACAAAAGTTCCATTCAATTCCATTAAGCAGTTTTTGAGTGATGCGCGACCAAACATAAAGACAGACAGACAGACAGACAAAACATTTAAAAATGGTTGATTTGGCCTCTATTAGCTTAAAAATGTTCCCTCCTATCGATTTTTCTTAATTATCTGCAATGTACAGACAATGTTATGATATGTAGAGATAATAAAATTTTAAAATCCATAATTATACCATGATGGGTTCTCTAAAAGTTTTTCGAGATAACAGCGAATATGGAATAAAATAAATATAACTACCCTTGGTAGTAACCCTACCTAGCAATATTTTATTTGAAATAAGTAGTAAAATACCTATCCTTTGATATCGATCTTTTCATATTTCAATTTTTTTAATATTTCAAATAAGTGGCAACCTTGTAAAAATTTCTCAAGTGGCAGTACTTCAATATGATTGTCACATGCAGCCCATACAGAATATTTCATAGAATTGTGTCACCTCGTTTTGGAAATAAAAACGTATAGGCATAAAGACTAGGAGATCTTAGATAGCTTACAAGACTATATAGAAATTTATCAAGTATTTTTCCAGATAAAAGCTGATATACAAAAGAATAAATATAAAGATTAGGTGGCAACCTCATTATGTAAAAGATCTGCAATTTTGTATTCAATCTCTTATACCCTATCCTACCCAATTTTTAAAAAATTTCAAAAGATAGCAACCTTGTAAAAAATCTTCAGTTCAAGACCTAAGTAGAAAGCCTTAGAATGTTAACATACACAATTCTGTCCAAATCGGTAAAGCAGTTTTCAACATGGATTTGTACAACATAACCTAGAGAGCTTCTGGTATGTTGTTGGTGTTATAAACGAAACTTCTCCCTGCTTAATCGCAAGTCCATAAACTAATTTGTCATCAACCTCTTATAACGAACGTTTTATTAAACGAGCCTGGAGTTGGGCAGTTTGCAGGTAGAAAAGTTTCCTCGGCGGATCTGCTTAAAAGATGTTTGTTGTCATGGGGGACACAGCAAGGTTTAGTCTAGATAGTAAAGAGTTAAACCTTGGAGTCGGGCTACTGCTAGAAGTTGTTATTCGGTATAGTGCAGAGCGTACCGGATCCAAATCTGGCAAAGCGCGGTTCATATCGGTAGCGCTTGCCTTAACCATCGGCGTGTGCTTCGTCGATACTATTCAGTCCTATCATGGTTGATACATTTAGAGAATCTGGTGATACGATTTACGCTTTAACTAAAGATCTGAAAACAACACAAGTGGTCAGGGTGGTCTGCAAATCAACGGGGTCGTGGCTCACATTGACGACTTTGATTACTGACACAAGTAACTCTGGAACCAAATGATCACATGCAAATAGGAAGGATTAACATTTAGGTAGGACTTCCATATTCTAGTTCCATTTTATTCTGGAATAAGTGGGCCTCAGGTCAACTCAGTATACGCTTTGAGAGCACGACCTCATAATGGCTAAAAAATTGAGTCCAAATACTTAGTGAAACCCCTATTCATAAAGGACCCAGTAAATGTATTGACATAACAAAGAACCCATCCAATGGTATCGGATCTTTTGAGTGTGCAAATCAGTTCAAACTTTTCAGCTACAAAACCCATTAACCTCACTTACCTAACCTAGCACGTATCATAATAAGACTTAACATATGAGTACACTAAAAGCACAACAGAAATAAATAATTTGTTAAAATAAACCATTCATATCTTAGGAAAACCCTTTCGAAGGAGCCACAGCTTTTGACATTTCTTTCTTTTGTACCTGCATTCTAGTTTTCGCTCATTGCAAAATTATCATCATTTTCAATTTTTTTACCGGCACCCGGCGTGCAGCTGACATTGTCGCAGGATATTGTTTGCACCAGCTGTGTCTCTCACTTATACCATTGTTCTTGTTTCCTGCCCCACTCTTTCACTCAGCTGTGCAATCTCATTTGATACCGTTTAACCATTAGCTTCATCTTTCTGGTTGTCTTCATCCAGTTACGTTTTCGAATGTCTTCTACAGAGCATGGCGCTTCGCTTAATTAGTTTTGTAGATGTCCGAATGGCGTAGTGTCGTTTTGTGTGACGTCCATGAAGATAGAAGATGTTGATTAAGAAAGGAAAGAAGAAAAAGAAATCACGTAATACGAAAGCAATTAATTTGTGTCACGTTCACATTTAGTCGTTCCTAATACACAACTGAGCAGTCACTGCTGGTTACAAAACACAAAGTCCGGTCACATAAGCTTTCAAAGTTACGATTTTATCCTACATTTGCATTGTGAAAAAAAAAAAACACAAATCAGTGCTGCAAACCGGTTTTTAATCGAGGTGCTCGATTTTTGAACCAAACCATGAAGCGAATACTTTTGACTTTGAAAAAATGTCACTGTTACAATTTGGCTACATCTAGGTGTTGCCACTTAGGATGTTTTTACAAAGTTGCCACCAAATTGAATTTCTTTAAAAAAAGTGAGATGTGCCGATATGGGTATCAAACTTAAGGTATTTAATGTCGTATTTCAACAAAAGTATTACTAAGTAGGGTTACCACCTTATATTGTTATATCAGGATTATTTTCAGGGTTCACACCTATCTGAATTTTGGTTTATGGAATAAGACAAGCCAATATTGGTATCAAACTTAAGGTATTTTACGAGTTCTTTCAGCAAAACTATGCCAAAGATTGCTATCTAAACCTATTGGCCTGTAGCCATAGTCAAATTAAAATAAGGTTTTATCTACTTAAACATAATTTTAAAATTAACATGATTTCATGTCTCTCATAGTCAACTTAAAATACATTGTACGTCTGAGACGGAGTTTTAATTTTAAAATGACGAAATTGTTATTTTTAACATTTTAAAATCACAGTATGTGTCTATGGGTGTGTTTGTGGCATTGCTTACCCCAAGACACAATCCCTGTGGGAAAAATATCTAGTTCTGAACTGGTGCACTTCTAGTAAGTTCCGAACCCCTCCTAGTTCGCCTTCTATCTCTTTTCCATGTAATCAACTGACGAATTTAACATGGCGATGTCCTAGGCGGGTGAAATTGTCCTCCGCTGCAATACCTTTTCGACAGTTCCTAACTAGTTAAAAATGCGACAATTTGGATGTAGTTCGTATGTTGCTACTATTGCTCTAGTTCAGAACCATTTCTAATATCTGCATTTTGGATGTGGTTAGTTAAAAATAAAAAACAATTCAGAAGGTGCCACCTTCCATGGTAGAAATACACTCAGAGAGTTTGTCAAACGACTGCCGACGAGCGACCCCATTTTGAAAAACTTTTGCAATAGACTTTTGATATTAAATTTCCCAGGATTCGAACCTTGGGCTTTCGGTGTGGGAATCCAGTAACTCTACCGCCACACCATGCCGATTAGTTCATGCACTACTGCTAATTTGAGCCAAAATTTTAAACCATTCATTCCCAGAGTACTGATGAGTGCGCCGTAGCTCAATGGGAAGAGCACTCGACTATGACGCGGGACGCGTCGGTTCAAATCCTAACGACTTATACATTTTTTTTTTTGTTTATGGTTTTAAATTGAAACATTTCTTTAATTTCATTTTTCCAAATGCAAATCCAAATGCCTTTAAATGATTACACAATTTTATCTGTAGTTCTGAACCACAAATTGTTCTTGTTGTTACTGACTTCTCCACAGGAATAGTATAAGTTAGCACAAAGAATATTAACTCTAGTCCACCAATATTGCAAACATTGCAATAAAAGCCTTTGAAGAAATGAATGCAAATCAACATCCGGCCAAAAGTAATTGGGACGCAAGAAAACAATAATTAATTATGCTAGCATAAGTTATTTTTAAGTTATAAATTGCAGGGTAAATATTTGTAAAGATTAGTCGATAAGCAGCGATTCATCAATAAAGGTCATAAGACCAGAAAAAATCTTTTTTAAGGGCTGATAATCAATCATCCGATAAGTTATACCATGGTTTGTAAATAAAATAGTTGACACAGGGTGACCTTGCAAAACATAAACAGTTTCTTCATACCACCAAACAATAAAATTTTTTTTTCATGAGGGGTCCCTGTTACGTTTCATTTTAGCTAAAATCTTGGTTTAATATGACTATGATTGACCAAAATTTTAAATGTCTTTTCAAATTAAGTACAGATTTTAATTAAAACGCTTGCTAAGCAACGACTATGATTAAGGACAATAATATTTATTTTTGGATGTTTGAGAATGAACCTACAAATAAGAGCGGCTCAGTTAAGAAAACAATGGGTTGACATCACAACTGGAGCCATATTGTTGTTGTATTATAACTTCGCCCTGCCTCGTAAGTATATCCTTTCACAGAAGTATTATCAAAATTTTCTAACGGGAATTTCAGGAAACTTGCCGTTCGAATAGTGTTCACCCACAGAAATATTTCTTTTGGAGCTCTTCCTACTTTGAATTGTCTCGAAGACAATTTCGACAGCCGCTTATGGGACACCTCGTCCCACCCCCTTCACGAGAGTGTTGATGAATGACCTTATCAGCCAACCATCGCGCCTACACCAATAATTAAAGACGGCGAGCCCGAAACGTGTCAAACATGTCTTAACAGCAAGGGCGCTAGTGTTGTGTGCCGATTTTGAAACACTCACTTTGTGTCGACCCATTAAACAAAAGCAGGAGCACCTGTTATGTTCCAGAGTCTGGCATGACATATGGTATTCTCACCAAGAACTTTAGTGCTATGTAATTTCCGAAAACTTTTAAGGATCTTCCATTCCTCACTAAAATGGAAAAATATCCTACTTCGGCAAAATTATGAAAGTAGTCTCGAAATCAAGCCGAATCCATCCAAAATTTATCATTTATAAATTTTATTCGTTAATCTCGAACTGATCATGACAAAATTGCTTGCGAAGTCATATCGTAACCATACCGAATTTATTGCCGTTCCAAAGTTATCCCGGAAATAAAATCATGCCAAACCCTTGTAAAATTATCTTAAAAAAAATGCAGGTTATTATTTACGAATGGCTCCAAACTTTATACAAAATGATTTCAATCACTAAAAGCTTTGACCATCACCACATATTTCGTGAATTTATAAACCGAAACGCATCGATTTTTGTAGTCTGGTTGACTGCCCTGATTCAAATACCTAAACTAGCAAAAATATTTTATGAGCAAATAAAATTGACCAAATGAGCGCACAACTGTGATAGATTATACAATACAGAATTATTGTCTGCTAAACAGAGACACAGGAAATTACAAAACCGCCATTGGTTTAGCCGGAAACGTTTGAGAATACAACAACATCTGCCAGGATACGGATAAATAACCTTTTTGTAATTTATTTATTTTAATTTTGCGTGAATAAGTATTGGTGTGTTTGATCCGTATTTGTGTCCAAAATATCCCAACACCGACATTCAGTGATTTGTTATTCCGCTTCATTTTCTGCTCAGCATTCTATGTTTGGCATTTCAATTTGATTTTTTTGTGAGCATTTCTTGAATATTCCAATTATTATGTAAATACGAAATCCTGCAAAATTATTGCTTAAAATGCAAATGAAAAACTTAGTATGCAAAATAGAAAGGCATTTAATTTTTATTTAAAATTACTAACAAATTAGGTATGAAAAAAAATTTTTATCAAATATTTGTAAAATGAACTACAAATGAATTCAAAGTTGAATGCCAATAAAACTTGTCCTAGCGAACGGTGTACTATATACGTACAGATCCTTTCAAAAGTTTTGCACCTTTATGATATATACGAGGTGTGCTCAAAAAGTATCGCGAATTTTGTGTTTTTTCAAAAATTATTTATTTATTCATGAATATCTATTTTGTCCCCTTCAAAGTAATCCCCATGAGATATTAAACACTTGTGCCAACGGTTTTTCCAATCTTCGAAGCACTTCAAAAAATCATTTTTTTGTATCTCCTCCTTCGATGCCGTCTTTATCTCATCAAGAGAAGCGTAACGTCGTCCTTTCATGGGCCTCTTCAGTTTATGGAACAAGAAAAAGTCACTAGGGGCCAGATCTGGGAAATACGGTGGCTGCGGCATCATTAGTGTGTTGTTTTTGGCCAAAAAGTCGCACACAAGCAACGATGCGTGAGCAGGGGCGTTATCGTGGTGCAAAAGCCAATTTTTGTTCTTCCACAAATCCGGGCGTTTCTGGCGGATTGCTTCGCGCAAATTGCGCATAACTTGCAGGTAATATTTCTTATTGACCGTTCTTCCCTGTGGCAAGAACTCATGATGCACCACGCCCCTGCAATCGAAGAAAACTGTCAGCAAAACTTTCACATTCGACCGAACTTGGCGCGCTTTTTTCGGTCTTGGTTCGTGCGGCAGCTTCCATGGAGATGATTGAGCTTTGGTTTCCACGTCATAACCATAAACCCACGATTCGTAACCAGTTATGACCCTCTGGAGCAAATTTGGGTCGTCGCGGACAGAGTTTAACATCTCATTAGCAATGTTCATGCGATGCTGTTTTTGGTCACAATTGAGCAATTTTGGTACGAATTTCGCGTAAAAATCGAAGACGATCCAAAACACGTGCAAGCAAAGCAGCTGTCAACAATTAACTGAACATTCAAAATGGCCGAGCTTGTCGGCATAAGTGAGAGACATGAGTACCAACATAACGCCACAAAAAATTCGAAATTCGCGATACTTTTTGAACACACCTCGTATATATGCTGCGGTAGGAGCTCTACCCAGGCCAGTGCTGCCCAAATGGCAGTCGCTGGCGGATATCGACCCAGTTCGTAGATGGATTATCGTATAATCTCCTTACAATCACTCATATACTATTCCAAATTGAATGGAGTGATAACAAAGCTACCTTAGAAAACTCCTCATCGGATGGTGTAAGGAACGTGCTCCAAGTAATGCACTGCAGGATAAATGGCCACTTCCAAAGGCATAACCATGTTAAAAAGGACCGATGAAAGCGTTGCTTTGATATTGAGCTAGAACTAGTAGTACAGTCATGAAGTGATCTAGCTCTTGATTAGTTTTAAAAACATCTAATTTCAAACTTCATCCCTATCTCCATCTTCACCTCCAAATCAGTTTCCATCTTCCTCTCTATTTTTATCTCCTTTTTCGTGTCCATCGGCATCTCAATCTCCGTCTCAGTACCGATTTCCTTCTTCTTTTATTTTATTTTATTTTGTTTTATTTTATTTTATTTTATTTTGTTTTGTTTTATTTTATTTTACTTTATTTTATGTTTTTTTGTTTTATTTTATTTCATTAAATTTTTTATTTTATTTTACTTTATTTTATTTTATTTTATTTTATTTTATTTTATTTTATTTTGTTTTATTTTATTTTATTTTATTTTATTTTATTTTATTTTATTTTATTTTATTGTTTTCTTATTGTTTTTTTATACCAACAATTTTTGTTGATTTACGGCCTGTACATTTTCCATCATTCATGAAATGAGCTCAAGGCCAAGAATAATAATTTTTCATTTTTTGAATTTTTATGAAAACTATGATTTTTTTTTTTCTTAATAATCATTCTTAATTAATTATTAAAAGTTTTTTTTTTTTTTAATTGAAAAGAATGGGCAAAATGTTAAATGATAATCGCCATAGCTTTTCTTATAGATCCATTTCGGAAGCTACTAAGTTTCTTCATCAGAGAAATTTTGGCACGCATTGCTAACCATTAAGCTAACAATACGCTGGTTTTGATGTCATCTAAACTCCTAGTTCTATTCTTCTTTTTACCATATGCATGAACCACTTCCACCATTTGACAGTTAGTAGTGTGATAATGATAGTATAAAAAAGCAATAACAAAAGCGAGAGCACGCGGTAAGGCAGTTCTGCTGATGAAACAGATCTGTCAAAAAATCCATTAAGATCACACTACTAAGACAGGCAAAAATTCGTCTCCTTTGTAGATGCCGTTCGGAGTCGGCAAAAAACTGTAGGTCCCACCAATTTGTAGGGAAAAATTCAAATCGGCACACCACAAATTGGAAGAGAAGCTCGGCGCAAAAATCTCTTAGGAGGTTTATGATGATATGCCTGTTGTATATCGCGCCATAGAGAGAGAATCTTGGCCTTAAACTCGTTTCATGAATACTTGAAAATGTACAGGCCGTAAATCAACAAAAATTGTTGGTATAAAAAAAAAGCAATTTTATTTTATTTTATGTTGCGGTACGCTTAATAAGGCCTTAAGCTCCATATCTTTATTTAGTAATTCGTTCTAAAAATACCAGATCGTTATGTCCAATTTATTATATATGTAATCATCATTCACGTGCTTGAGCAGTTGCATTAGCATTTCGCAGTTAATCACTCAACATTTCATAATTTCTTTTATGGTTCTCTATTATTCAAATCACACCAATCCTGCATGCGAAGTTCTTCCCATATTTCTCCTATTATTTCTTTCTCTATAATCTCATTATTCACACTTCGCACCAAACGCTATATCTCAAATCCAATAAAAATATATATCTTTCCCATTGTTTTTATTCGATGGAACATTTCTTACTTGATCTGCTTTGAGCGCAATTTAGATTTAACACAAATCATCGTTTTGACTTGACATGGATGACCTCATAACTATATATACATACATATATCTAGTTGAACAGGCAGGCCGACATGGACATGTTTCAATATTATCGAGTTGTCAAGTTGTCAAAGCTTAAACCAACAAACACTCATAAAAGTTGAATCACAAATGCGAACATAAAAATGAAGCAAACCAATGTGCAATTGTTTTCGTCCTTCAGCTGCACTCTTTGTTATTTCTTTGAATGATTTCTTTTTTTTTTAATTTTTTGTTCCTACTTTACTATTTCAATAGCAATAACAGTTGGTTTGTTATCTTCTGTTTGATGAAAAGCTAGAATGGATATGAAAAAATACCAATTTAAACGGCCGCAGATAAACGTGTGACTAATCTCCAAAGAGAGTGGACCGCGATTAGTCCTTTTCATCCACTATGGGCTACGATCCAATATAAGTCATTTAAAATTAGTTTAGCATATTCAGGGAGGTAGAAAGAAATGTCGGACCGTACCCTTCATCGGATTCGTCCATAGGACATGCTCAAACAAATGTGAACAATTCAAACCATATAACGATATCAGAACTGGTTCTACAAGAGGCTTCTTAGAGTAATCGCAGGTTATATATATGAATGCATATATGTGTATGGAAATAGTTTGATATACATAGTTATACGCATGAACTATTTTTAATAACAAAATTGCATTTCTGCTAGTGCTTTCAGGAATCCTTTGTATGTGTTAGTGGAAATTTACCAAACATGTGTGGTTTATCAATTTTTCGAAAATCATTGAAACGTGACTGACATGAAGAGAATGTAATCAAAGAAAACAATAAAATTTGACATTTTGTTGTTTTTGCCTAGCATTTACCAAACAAAAACAGTTAAATAAATGAACTTTAAAATAATTGGATGAATGAATACAAATTAACTTCAGAGTAATTTAGTTCATCTGCCCAGCGCTTGGAATTCGATAAACAGAACGAAGTCATATAGGTCATGTAAAGATGGAAAAATTGTGCTTGTTTTGAGCTAAGAATTTCGAAAATCATATATTTCGCAGTCTATAATTTTTGCAGATTGTGCCCACCATGGATTGAGTAAGCGTGCATGGGTTTTTCCACACGTCCACTTGGATATGTTTATGTCCATATTGAGTAGCCTCAATTGTGCTGCATTTTTTTAAATATTTCTTTTTAATATATATTTTTTTTTAATAATTTTTTATATACATATTTTTGTTTTTATTTTTTTTTAATAATTTTTTATATACATATTTTTTTTTAATTTTAAAAAACATTTTTTTTTTGAATTCTTTTTGTAAATTTTTCTTTTTAGTATTTCTTTTTTAAATATTTTTTTTTTTAATTTTTTTACATGTTTTTGATGTTTTTGTAAGTTTAACGAGGTCAAGACCAGTTGATAATAATTCTTAGTTAATTATTATTATTTTTGATTAGAGGAAAAATTTAAAGCAACAAACATATACAGGCTATAGTTATAGTACTATTTCGAAAACAGCCACGATTTCTCGTTTGCTAATTCGTTTAGTTTTGCTATTTTCAGAGGATCTTGTGGAGAATCGAACCCACTCACTCTGCTTGCAAAACGCAGCTGCCTAACCCATAGGCTATGCTGCGTGTAGCTTTACAAGCTGCTTGCTTCAACTAAGAGTTATTATCAACTGGTCTTGAGGTCGTTAAACTTACAAAAATATGTAAAAATGAACAGACCATAAAACCAACAACAGAAATAAATAAAATTTTTTTTTTAATTTTGTTTAATACTTTTTTTTTGATATTTTTTTCAAATATTTTTTTTAATAATTTTCAAATTAATCCCTATTTAACCAATTACTTTCCCCTAGGAAGCTCAGTAGCATATTTAGAAATTCATATATTTGAATCAGAACAGAATAAAATGAAAAATATATCCCTAGGTGACATTTAAAAATCTCGTATTTACAGTCCTTCCGATTTGCTTCATATTTAGAAGTAGCAGCGTACCCCACGTAGATAGTGTCAGTTTCTTCCTTTTTTGCCAATTTTGCAACTCCTCCAGCAACGACAAAAGGGCACACCTCGCCTTTCTGCATGCCACCCAATTAGGGAATGCCTAGTTAGTACTGCTATTAGCTAAGATATTTCAGCCCTTGCTAAAGTGCAGACATGACCATTTGGTGGGATATTCGACACCCTGGGGTTTGTTGCCATCTTTTGTTAGCTTCTCGGTAGGAGTATTCCTTTAGCATTAGCCTGCACGTGGCGAAGGATATACTGAAGCGGTCTTTGTCAGGAAGACCCTGCCTGGACATGCCCTGTCTAACAAGTTTATCTGAACTACAGCTTCCCCTTTACGTCCCAGTGTGCCAGAACCCATATGCGGTTCACACAATTCTGTTTGTCCAAATTTTGGAGAAATCGAAAAAATAAAGATTTCCTTGCCGAATGTTCCGTGGTTCGTGTATTCCAACTGGACGATTTCCTTAGACGCAGGGCAGAAATGCATGAATGAAGTGCTTCGCTTGGCGTAGTTCGTATAGCTCCGCCTATGTTAATCATGCTAGACCTGTGAACTTTACCTAGATTTAAAGCCTTGTACCAAGCAGGTCGCGATACGATGACCCCATACAGCAAAGTGGGTCTGGTAATCGCAGTTGGCTCTTTTACACGTGAAGTTTACCTAACGCTAAGTCCGCTACGAGAGGACCAAATGGAAATCTCTCGAACTGCTACCTGCATCAAGTCAGACAACGTCGCCCCTCCCCCCAATGGTATCTCTAAGCAGCGTTAGGTTCCATAGGAATAGGTAGTCTTGATGAATTTTAACAATAATCAGAACTCAGTGGTCATCGCAGCGTCAAAATTCATTATGACTACCTCTTTGGGAAATGCAAAATACTTTCATTACTTTTTGTTAAATTTATATAAAGGTCGTATATTAAAATTAACTTATTATCTTATTATTTTCATTTCCTTTAAGAATGAATATGAATAGAAAAGAGTCCACAACTAATTGAAAACACATCCCTTTCAGAATTATCATAAATTAATGTATTACACTGATAAAAACAGATTTACCTCTAATAAACTACTTAAATCCCCATTTACATATTTATTTACTTTCCTTGTGAACATAAATCCAACCAATTTATTAAGCATTTCCTAGTAGTAAGCGCAACTACATTGCTACCCTTTTTTAAATGTTTGTTTACCTACCATTTATAACCCTTCCTTAATCCCGCCGCTTTCCTCTTTAGACACATTTTAATTTTCTCTTTTTACGCGCAACCCACAACCACCCTACTACCTCCACCTATTACGCAACAGCTTGTCGTATAATGCCTGCGATGCGCATGTAACCACGCTGGTTAAACAACCTTGACTGTGCCAGACTAATTGCAGATCGTGTGCAAAAAAAACACACACAAACATACTCAAATACACCTACTGTGTTAACATTTTGCTCGCATTTGTTCGCAGTTACGTGCTTACGCCTAAATGTATACCTTTTAGTAATAGCAACAGCTACAAAAAACATTCAAAGTCACACACACACACACATGCAAATATCTGCTAGCAAACCAACAACGATTAATAATGGTGTTTCTGCTCCAAATACGCTTAACACATATCGCGCCATGACGCATCGAGTGCGCTTGTTAAACAACGCTCATTTAGTGTGTAATATAAGTGAAAAGCACACAACACAACCAGCAGCAGCATACGTTCATCGGACAACGACAACTCATTTTCATTAGACACAGAGACACACACTCGTTCAGAGTTTTTCATATTTTTTTTGCGTGTTTGCAGGCGTTTATATGGGTATAATTGCTGTTATGTTGAAACACATTTGCATATACATGTACAGACAGTGGCGTGTGAAAAGATAGCAACAAAATTCTATATGACATTACCTTCAAAATTTTGATTATTTCATTGATAACAGCCAAAGTCAAATATGGCAAAATTTTAGTTCAAACTTCTAAATATTAACTATACTTTAGGTTTATAACAGTATTTTTCTGTTAGATTAATTAGAGAAAAGTCATTATTGCAATGATAAAAAATATATCTATGTGTATTTGAATAAATATAAAATAAAATTAATAAACAAAACTGAATTCGTAAGGTATCCAAGACTATAAATGAGCTCAAGGCAGAGATGTGCCCATCAATAAGTAAACTGAAATAATAAGGACGATGAGCTGAGTCGATTTAGCAATGTCCGTCTCTCCGTCCGTCTGTCTATGTAAAAACAAAAAAGTAAAAAAAAAATGCTCAAATTTTTTTATGTTTTCACATTTCAGTAGCACGACAAAACTTTTTTTGTGACGAAATTTTGAATAATTTTGTGTTTAATTGAACCCGAGTAGAAAGTTAAAAAAAAAAGAAAATAATTTGCAAACAAATTTGGATAAAATGCAAAAATTCATATTTCTGAAAAAAAAAAATCAGAATAAATTTAGATATATCAGGGGTATAGTACGAAAAAATTTTAGTTCAAAATTTGATGGTGAAATTTGAAAATTTAAAACAATTAGAAATTTAAACTAACGTTTTTTTTTCAAATAATTTTTGTTTTTAAGCCTCTAAGTACCAATAGAAATATAGAAAAAAAAACTTTGCAAAACAGAACGAAAGGGAAAAAAGTGAATTTTTGAATTTACATAACTCTTGAAAATCTATTTTTAAATTTTTTTCCCGTAGCAAAACTTTGTTTAAAGATTAAAGAAACTCCCCACGCTTTCTCTTCTCTCAACTCACTCCCTAAAATTCCCCATAGTTTACTACCTCTTTATATTTTTTTATTAAATTCTTTCTCTCTTTTCTCTGCACAAATATTTATCCCTCTCTGTCTTTTTACCCCTTCCTCTCTTTATTATCTCCACGGTCTAACTCTTAATATCTGTTCATTTTTCCCCTTCTCCTCCAGCACTTTTTCTCTCGCTCTCAGCCGGACTTCTCCCATAGAAAATGTAATGCCTTGAGTGTCATCTATAGACAAATATACAGGGTGGCGCAAAAGTAATCCTCCTATCAGAAAATGCTATAAATTTTGCGATTGGCCCCTAAAGTCAGTTCTGTTTTGACATTTGTGTAGTAAACACATGCGAAATACACGTTAATAAACAATGTTACGCTACACTGCTCCAGAACGAGGAATATTGCTGACTATTTATTTGACCAATAAGCGGTCGGTGAAAAACGGTTACTGCGCAAAAGTAATCCTCCTATGAGAAAATGCTATAAATTTTGCGATTGGCCCCTAAAGTCAGTTCTGTTTTGACATTTGTGTAGTAAACACATGCGAAATACACGTTAATAAACAATGTTACGCTACACTGCTCCAGAACGCGGAATATTGCTGACTATTTATTTGACCAATAATCGGTCGGGGCCAAACGGTTACTGTGAATGGTGAGCGCTACAGAGCAATGATCAACGAGTTCTTTTTGCCGCAACTTGATGAACTGGGATTGGAAAACATGTGGTTCCAACAAGACGGTGCAACAGCACACACTGCACGTGCCACAACCGATATGCTGAACATCGGAAGCTTACTTTTGCGCCACCTTGTATTTAGCAGCAAAGTTGCATACGCCAAAACAAAGAGTTTTAAGATTTACTGTCTGTCTGTCTATATTTTTGTACCCTCATCACTCAAAACATGGTGCATGGAATTGAAAGCGATTGTGACTGATGTGTTCCTAGATGTCTAACTTAGAGTTAAGGACTACTTTTACTGAAATCAAATATTTTTTGGCGCTATATACAGTGGTGGCAATAAAAGTAGACTGAAAATATTTATATATATATTAAAAAAAATTTATATGGAAATCTATATTAGAGCTAAAGGATAGATCCACAAGTGCCACAACATTTCCTTCCCTGTCTGAAAGTATGTTTGCATCAGACAATAACTACCGCTTCTATCTTCAAAAATAAAATACAATTTAATTTTACATCTGCATATAATGGTTTTGTTGAAGTGCGAAGCGAAGCCTCGTAAAACCAGTGAAAACTTGCAGCAATTCTTAGTTGATAGGAAATATGTTAAACCTTCTGAAAGAAAAATTAAATTGTTGTTGTTCAGCAGTTCAGAGCTCTTATTTCGTTAGGATACAAGCGAATGCGCCTCCAAACTGCGTAGTCAAAAAATAAATTCTAAAAAATTTTGATAAAAGCAACAAATATAAAAACATAATTATCTTACACCACTATTTTTCAATTTGGTGCTATTTTTATGACCACAACTCAGCACAGAAAACTTGGTACTCTTACATAAACACAACGACCATCTTGTTAAGTGATGTTTTCCCCTTTCTTTTTGCTGGCATTTGTTTGCCTCCAGCTCTGGCCTCTTCTGCTCTGCTCACAATCACTCATTCGTTCGCTTACACTGTCAGTCATTTACTTGCTCGATCACTGCCTGTCATTTGCTGTCATTATTCTGCATGACATCGCTTTGATGTCAAAAAACAAGTTGACATTCCATTGGGACAGACGCATAAACTGAGCTGGGTATTACTGCCACAGGTGGCAAATTGTTATGTAAATTTGTTGTTATTGTGTTTTTGTTTCCAATTATAAACATACATAAGTATGTATGTACTGACGTAATTGCAGGTTACTCCGATAAAAACTCATCTATATCGCTTTACATACTCATTTAAGTTGTATTTATTTTAAATTGAACTAATGGGATCAGCTAGTGGGAGTAGGCAGAATATTGCCCTTCTCAAAATTTGGCGTTCATATTTCCTCAAAATATATATGTTAAGGGTGCTTTCTAGTTATAAAAATCGGAATTTGTAAAGTTTCTCGCGATTGCTCAGTTATAAACTTCAAAATACCTCATAGTAGGGTGTCTGTAGTCTAATGGGAAAAATTTAGTCTTACGTGTCGCATATCCTGGTTTCAAACCCTGCTGGAAGTCACTTACATCAAGAAAAAAGTGACTGCGATTAGAGGTCATCCCGACAATGCTCGACAGAAGGGCCAGTCTTTTTTCCAGCGCGACCGAAGTCAGAACAACGGGAGGGTTAGAAAATGTTAGCATGATCTCACTATTATCTTCCTAGTGGTATTACTAAGAATCGAGAAAACATGCGTCTTGAATAAACAAAAAACAAAATAAGTGCAGTGGGAGGGGGTATAAATGCATAACAAGAGAGTTTAGTAGAGTCAAAGGCATTCAGTTCTCCAGTCATATCCATCTCTAGTCACATGCAAGACCAACAGAAACTGTGAGAACTGCAACATTGCTGGTAGCGTTATCCCCGATAAACTAACAAAATCTGGAGCATCGAAAGACATTGCTAAGTTCCCTTCGATATAGCTCGTACAGCCACAGTAATTGAACTCGATATATGCAACGGATCCAAAGTCATAAAACCACTCGACATACGAATTAAAGAATGATCTATTACATAACTGCAAGCCTTAAACCTACAGGTCACCCTATTACTGCTTGATCCAAGGTACCACTTTTCTGCTTTCTTGGCTGATTAAAGTGTGGATTCTGTAAAAGCATTGCAGCGCTTTGGAGGAAAAAGAAAAAAACTTTGTGTTTGTCTTTCAACCATATCAGTCCAACCCATCAAGCAGATTAACTTAAGTGCCCGCTAATGGACGAGTAATATTAAAACAACAACAACAGCGAGGCAGCATGCTAATTTTCCTATGAAGTACGCCGTGGCGTATGAGTTACGTCGAATTATACTGGGTGTTGAAAAACTAAAAATATGCTTTGTAAAATGCTCCGAAATTCGAATCTTCACTATTAATTAGTTTTTAAGAAATTTGTATATTATAAATATCAAAAAAACATTATTACAGGGACCTCCATTACAGTTAAAGAAGCCTAAATAAAAGTTCTAAGAATTTTTGTCTGTATGTATGTATGTTTGTACGCGTATGACACAAAAACTGCTGCATAAATTGAAGTTCTTTTCTAATCCATGAATTTCTGGAGAGCTATCTTGAAATACAAGACATATTCTATCTTTTCTGCTGTATATATTAGTTTGTTTAGTTTGTGCGCGTTGTGAAGTCCTGTGGGACCATGGGCACCTAGTTATAAATATTGAAGTTATAAAAGTAAAATTGTTATTTTTGGAAAAATTACTTGTCAAAGCAAAGATAAAAGAAGTTAGGGCGGCAATGTTTCCTATACTTTGGGGAAAATTTTTTGCTTATATTACAAATAGTATTCGTGTGGCCTGTATATCCCACAGCAAACCATAGGAGTCAGAAATGAGTCACAAAGGAGTCCCAAATTGGAGCGTTTACGCTTATTATATGCGCATTTATGAGTCCGAAATGAGGGTATTTCCTTTCTTGCGATGGTTATCCGATTTGAGCCAAATACCATATATCATATAAGCTTTGACTAGGAGTCATATATGATACCTTTTTGACTCATAATCGACACATATTGGACTCCAAAATGACTTCTATACAAAGCTTTTCGGAGTGACTTATGTCCCTTACAATCGGCTCTTTTTGGGCCCTTAAAGGATAATTTTTGGAATCAAAATTCAGCCAAATGTTGTCTGAGGCTATGTTTAGCAAGATTTTGTTAAAAGATATTTGGGAGAAAAACCTTGAAAAATTTATCTATGCATATTTCCCATGTGTTTAAAAAAAAAAAAACTAAACGGAGAAATATTTGCTCTAAAGTTGCGCTGTTAAATACTCTCCGTAAAAGGCTCAAAACTTTCATCACAACGGAGTTGTAAAAGGCTCCTATATGATCGTATTTCTGATGTTCATATTTTTCACATATTTAGGACTCATATCGGACTCCTAAATTACATTATTAAAGCACTCTGAGAATGTTTGTGGGGCCGTGTCACCTAAAATTGTTGGGAGCCGATACCATTAAACTCCCTTAGAACTATGAAAAACCAACAATGAATGAATTTTACTTAACTTCAGTCGCCGTTCTTTTGATATATTGTTTTACGCTTCTAAACTTGTCTGACACACTGTGTTTTGCAAATCCTGAAGAAGCAAATTTAATACAAGCCAACAAAGAAATGAACAACAGGCTAATTAAAAGTGAGAGAAAAGAAACCGTATCGGGCACAAAAAGATAAAATCGCACACACACGCGCATACACGCCCACTCCATTGAAAACAAGTCATCTTAAGCTCACTGCAGAACTAACAGAAACCATGTAAGCATGCGCCAAAAACATCTTTGCGCTACTCAAATTAACTTTCCATTGAAATACTTCTCCCTCACCCCTCTTCTCCGCTAACAAAGTGTTCAATACTAAGCTAAAGAAATACCAACCACAACATTCACGAAATGACAGCGTGTGGACAGTTGGTTACTTTCAAATTGACACCGGTAGTTGCAAGCATTTTGACGGTATATTCGTGAAGCCTACTTTTAGGCGCCGCCACATAGCAAAGCTTAATAAACGTGTAGGTCAAATTATGTACGCCTTTAAGTATGTACATGCCTTTGAGTTGATATGGGGAATGAATTCCTACATGTGCAAAAGACACATACAAAGTTCATCCATAAGCATATAGGCACACTGCGAACTTAAATCCTTTATCGACAATGAACACACAGTGTGAGGTGGTGAAGCCGCAAGAGTAGCTGCTATGGAATAGATGCGCTTAGTGTAGAATGAAGGCGGAATGAGTAGCAAAATAACATGTGGCTATATGTACCGATCTCTTTATATTGAATGGACTTTTCAATTTTGTTTCTGAATGTCCTATGGAGGCCATCCGAACGGTTACGATAGGCGAATTCTCTAATTACAATTTCGGGGACGTTTAGACAGACTAGAGATAGCCCAGTGGTTGAAATTCACGAGTTCCACGTCATTACCTCTTACGACTGGTATGTCTACTTTGGGCGTATTCTAAACCCCTAACCCGCAGGGGTTCCCTTTGTTTTCCTTTACTTTCTTTCCTTTTCTTTCCTTTCCTTACCTGCCCTTCCCTTCACTATTTTCTAGTAAATTTTGTTTTATTTTTCTTATTCATTTCATTTAAACTCACACAATCCCAACCACAAATACAAAAACAAAACTATCTCTGGTGTTGAATACTCTTTATGAATAATCAATTATTTTATTTTTGTATCATCAATGAAGTTAACATATTTGCTCATATTTTACATTGCTTGTTTAATGTTTCTCTCAGGAGAGCCACTGACACTGGGCGTCGAAGCCAGTGATCAATACAATAACAACAACTAAAGCAAGAATGCATGACACGTTTACTCATACAACAAAAGCAGTATAGTGCGAATACTCATCTTTCATTGGTCTACTACCACCTCTTCGCACCTACAGTGAGAGCCGATCACACGAGTAATACAAAAACATGCATAACATGCCTACTCAAACAACTACGGCTCTATAGTGTGAATACATGTTTAGCATTTGTAGTGGTGTCATTTGTAAACTAATTTTGCAATATTATAATTAGTTTTTTTTAATTGACGGCAGTGCAGTTTGGCAATACCTATCCATACATATAAAATTTCCCTCAACTTGCGCATTTCTATTATACTCGTAGATGAGGTGTGTTCGGTGAGTGCACTAAAAGTGTAGAACAGCATTTGCTGTTTAGTGCGAGCCAGCTGATTTTGGAAATCAACAATTGAATTCGCGAAAATTTGCAATTGATCTGGATGTATTTATAGCAATCTCAATTATTCGAAGATTTCCGTCCATACAAAACAAAGCATTCGAAAAATGGTGCAAAAAGGACCGAAAGTATGCGTTTGAAGAAATGTATTTATTTCTTTTATTTCGTATTTCTTTATTTATTCTCCCGCGGTCCCGCGGTGTTTCCAATTGGCGCCAGTTGGCGCAACGAAGAAACGACTGGCGAGCTATGTTTGACGGTCAAAATCGCCCAGGCGGTTAGATGACCATTTAAAGAAGAAGAAGAACGATCAAAAACAGTTGTTTTCATATGCTGCACTAAGTAACACCATCAAAGAAGCTAGTGCATTTTAGTGCAAAAACGTGTAAGTTAGTGATTGCTCAAAAAACACAGTTAGGAACAGCTTAGTGCAAAAAAGGGTTCATCGAACGCTTTTACCTGAGTATTCTAGTGCGTTCATCGAACAGACCTATACACTTTCTACCCCTTTAAGTATGCTACACAATTTAAAATTAACTTCTCCCAAATATGCACATAAGGGACTAGTTGGGCTGAATCATAATCCCCCACTATAGCCCAAGCGGATTAATCAGTGGCCAGTCTCTTTACAGATAACTACGCACGCTTTTTTGCAGAGCGTTCCACATCCTTGTTTGTGTGCGTGAGTGGCTTTATTTTTTTTACACTTTTTACGACTTGAAGGACTTTCGACAATATTTTTCCAAACACATGTGCAAAAATTAAAACAAAATTGTATAAAAACAACAAAATAACACAGCAATATGTACTGGTATGTGTTAATATTCGAATGAGCGCCTTAATTTTTTGTTTTGCTGCTGCTGTGTCGGTGTTGAATGAAAGCTTTTATTTGATGTGAGGCGCAATGAATTGGTCTAGGGAACTGTTGAGTTGAGTGCCGCGAACAGTTAGTGCAGTTAACTCAAAAAGCAGCCGTCAGTGAATTTTCCTTTCATTTCCTCGGTGGTTCTCGTTCAACGCCCTTTGTTTCATTTGCATGAATGTGCAAATGAATGGCGCGTCGTCGCCTTCAAAATATTCCAACTTTTTGTGGCTTACGAACGCTTGGTGCACGTGTTACAGCTTCGCGTGTTGTATAACATTTCAAAGCATAGTAAGATAACACTTTTTGGCATTTTACGTAAGCCAAAGCGATTTGGGGTTTTGTGTAATTTTTTATTTTATTTGACGGTTAAAGTGGATCAATATCACCGAAAAATGCTTTTGGGGGGAAATTAAGATTGCTTACGAAAAATATATTTTTTGAATTAAAAATCCTACAATTTTAGAGAAATAACTAACCACGCTTCGCTGCGTTTCAGAAGTTATAATAGGTGAGTTCGAGTTTAAACATTACCTTGGTACAATCAAAGAAACACACATATCAATTGAAATAGCCTGCCAATATCTTGTGCCGATTTCAAATCATATGGTAGTAAATAAAATCTTCCAGGATGATGTTAAAATTAAACACTAATCGTCACTTTCCACATAAATGGCTCCATAGTTATTTATATTGAAAAATTACATTTTTATGGGAGGTGCCACGCCCCCTCTTCCGTTATCGCTCATTTTGTGGGATGTGTTGGCGCATAAATTCATTTAATTCCTCACCGAATTTCAACCTTGTAGAATGAATACTTCTATATATATTTTAACTAAAAATTACATTAGTATTCGAGGTGCCACGCCCCCTATTCCGTTATCGGTCATTTTTTGGGATATCTTTGCGACTTATCTCATTTAGTTCCTCACCGAATATCAACTTTCTAACATGAATACTCCCAAAAATATGCAGTTACTAAAAATTTATTGGTTTAGCGATGCCACGCCCCCTCAATATATTGATGAAAAAAGTGTCCTATATTTTAAGTTAACCAATCTTTTAATTCGGTACTAAATTTGATCGAAATCCGGTCCGTAGTTTCAGAGTCCATTGCGGTCAAAGTTTGTTACACAAGAAATAACCTAACTCAACCTTTGAAAAACGGCCTTTGTTCCGTGTCTCCAGACTTTGAGCAAGTAATCTAAATTACAGTTTTTATGTAGGGCTTATCTACAACATAACCTAGAAAAAATGTTTACGGTTTTTTTTTGTTACACAGTGTAACTTCTTTAGACAAAAAAAACTCTACGACAAACCCTAGCATTTATTCGAATTAATTAACCTAATCGCACAAAAATGTTTGGAAAGTGTGATTCTAAGAATCAGCTGAGGCCAAATCATTTCACACTTATTTTTTTCTTTCTGCTTAGTTTAGGCCTTCCACTCTACTCGGCAGGAGCAGCACCTTCTATACCGAAGCTTCTTTGCTGTTCCGCATAACAAGGCATAGTCAACAAAGCCGTTGGCCTGCTGGCCTTTGATTCGCTGCACTATGCTCGTATTTGCTCAAAGCTCATAAGGTCCATTGGGAAATCTGTTAAGGAAAATCGATGAGAATTCTTTTAAAACCACTAATTTACTATGGACAAACCGGTATGACTATAAAGTCTCAAGGTCCATATAGCCATGTTTAGACAAAAAAAGAACTAACTTCCTTCTCAAACTGAACAAATCTGCGGTAGGGATACTTGCAGGTGTCATCACAATGCTTCTACGACGGTGTATGCCAACAAGTTCCCTATGTAAAAGCTGCTAGGATGAGGAGTCGATACATCACTTTCTTTGTAGACGACCAGAACTACAGTCAATACCTCGTTCTGGGGGCACGCTTTTTCGACAGTCTGGCAGAGGCTAGGGAAGTGGATGTTTTGCTCCTTCTGAAGTTGATATGGGAGAGTAAATGGTTTAAAAAGTATTAATTGAGTAATAAAATATAAAAATTGAGCAGTGCTAAGCTGTCTTTCAGGGTATAAACTACACACACACAAATTCATAAAATTGTAATTGAATATAAATTTTGCAATCAACCGACTTTTAATCTTTCATTGCAGGTTGTCACTTTGTACGAACACTTTGCCTTCAGGGAAGTGAAGTTTGTTTTGATGGTAAGTCAAATTTACAACAAAAATATTTGCAACAATAATATTTTCAATAGCTTAAGGATGTTAGAGAATCGTGAACGTAAAAAGACTAGGATTGTGATTAAACAATCGATTTTACTTTAATCGATTTTTTGTTTGATGACCGATTTTTTTTTTATTGTTTTATCTGTATACGACAAAACTGAAGCACCGAAATTCCCTTTAAAACATTTTATTTAAAAAAAAATAGTAAGTACAAGTTCTATAATCTTTAGTCCTTTTTATTCAGGAAGAATACATATTAGGTATTATAAATTGGAATAAATAAAAGTATTTTACCAACTTATCTACAAAATTGTGTACAAAGAATCCGATGAACTCAAAAAGTGGAGCGAAAAAACTAAAACACCATCAATTATCTATGGGACGAATCCGGGTTTTTTCGTTATTTCGTGGCTTATCGGTGGCTCGTTATGGTAGGTTCACATCGTGTGGCATTGAGTATATTATTTAGGTGAAATATCTTAGGAACTAATTTTTCACGCCCTCAAGAAATAGTATGAAGATTTTATGAATATCTTTGTACATGAAACGATCCAATAGCAGTTCAATCGTATGAGTTGGACCGATTACATGACCGGAGAAACGTCTATAAACACCTACACAGCCTAAACCGTGTTTCAACGATCAAAAATTGTTGTTCTTTAGGTCTGGAATAAGCTTCAAAGGGTCCTAATATTCCAGAAAACTTTTATTTGACAGAATATCAAAAATTCTTTCATAAAACTTCATGTGGAAACAAGAAGAACAATTTTTAGTCTATTTATTTAGACTATTCGCTGTTTTTCGCGCACTAGCACCTCCCTGTACAGTGTTGAGGGAGCCAATTAAATGGAAAAACGTTTGTAGTACGCTAAACAAGGCCATTAAAAATTTTGAAACATTTTGCAAAAGTATTTCCTGTTTTTCTTTAAATAAATTTCAGTAAAATTCGGCGGCCGCCGTGGTGTGGAGGTAGTGTTGCTGGCCTACCACACCGAAGGTCCATGGTTCGAGCCCTGGTACAGGTAACATCAAAAGTGATTTGAAAAAAGTTTTTCAAAACGGGGTCGCCCCTCGGCAGTGGTTTGGCAAACTCTCCGAGTGTATTTCTGCCATGACAGGCTTCTCAGCAAAAATTCGTCTCCTTTGTAGATGCCGTTCGGAGTCGGCAAAAAACTGTAGGTCCCACCAATTTGTAGGGAAAATTCAAATCGGCACTCCACAAATTGGAAGAGAAGCTTGGCGCAAAAATCTCTTAGGAGGTTTATGATGATATACCTGTTGTAAATATATCGCGCCATAAAGAGAGAAAGAGAAAATTCGTTAGCGAAATTCCACCAAATAACTGTTTCCAGCAAATCTTTTCGACTTCTACAGATCATTCAACCTCGTTTTAACGGCTAAAAGAAATGAAATGTTGTTTGAAATGTTTCGAAACATATCGCAGTGGTTATTGTTTTTACAACGCATTTAAGGAAAACCAAGACTTACCTTTATTTGGTGCTTTAGTTTTGTTGCACACATTTTTTTAGTTAGCTTGAAAAGTGCAATTAATTTTGTTTAAACGACCATGAAAACAGTTCATATGTATACCTAGTAGTGCTACGCACACAAGATATATTAACTTCATTCGCCTAACGGTAGTATGTAACGACATAAACTGATCGAGATAGATATTGACTTATATATATCAAAGTGTTCAGGAGGAAAAAAGAAATTGATTAAACCATGTCTGTCCGTCCGTCTGTTAACACGATAACTTGAGTAAATTTTTAAATCTCTTAATGAAATGGTACGCAGGTTCCTTGGTACTCATCTCCGAGCGCTATTTAAAATGGGCGAAATCGGATAATAGCCACGCCCACTTTTTATATATAGAATATTTTTGAAAATAAAAAAGTGATTATTCCGTACATAATATACTTATAAGGATAAAATTTGGTGTGTATATTAATGTTAAGGCAGAAAATAAATTTCTCAAGGAATTTTTCAAAATTTGAGAGGCAGTCAAATTTAGAAATAATATTAATCATAAATCAAAAACCGTTCAAAGATATCGAAATGAAATTTAGCACACATATTTATATTAATACGAGGAATGTTTCGGAAAAAATGGGCGAAATCGGTTAAGGTCCACGCCTACTTTTATACGAAAGATTTTGAAATGGATCATACATATATTTTATAGGCAATAACTTTGCGTAAAATAGCTTTATATCATTTCTATTTCACTTTTAAAGTTTCCGTAAACAAAGATATCCAAAAACTTAAAATTTTGGGGATTTCGGGGAAGTAGGCGTGGCGCCGCCCACTTTTCAGCATAAAAATTCTAGTATTTTCAAAGCCGATTGCTTGTAGTTTGAACTAGACATTTCAATCAAAATGGGTCAGCTGCTTTTCAATACTATGTGGTACACCCCTGCCAAAAATTGAGCAAATCGGATAACACACAAGGAAAATATCCGGGTAAGTTGTTAATACCCCACTGCAATAGGGAAGTTATATACCTTTTTTGATTTTCATACCTTTCATGAACATGAAATGTTTGTAAGTATGCGAAGAAGAGGAGATGGGCCCATCAATAAGTATACTGAAATAATCAGGACGATTGGCTTGGTTTAGCCATGTCCGTCTGTAGGTCTGTCCGCCTCTCTATTTGAATATTCTTTTGATGAGAAAAATACTAAAAGTAATAAAAATATTACTAGCCTAGATTTGGTGTCATCATAAAGATTTTGGAATCATATGCTCTTTGCTCGATGCATTAAGATCAATTCTATGATAATGGTGAATATTATTAGGACGGTAAGGAAGCTCTGCTAGGGGCCTAGGAAACGAATAATGAGTGAGAGGATGAAACACTATCCAAATGAAGGAAACCAATTTTCAGGCAGGGCAACGTACGTGGGACATGACAGATTAGACAGGGTTACACTGAAATAACAGCCCTTGGCTGGGTAACAAACCCGGTCATTCCATTACGATAGAACCGGCTGTTGTGGGAATGGAGGTACGTCCGTCGGGGCTGCTAGTTACTTATAAAGATCGCTTTCTAATAAATCAATTGTATTGATTTTTCTGATACATTCAATAGGCTTTTTCGCTAAAAAATTGATTTATTTCTAAACAAAAAAATCACATCCCTAAGCTACATCTCCAAGACAGAGGTCCGGTTGTAGCTGCATCTTTCGGTAGACACATGATATCAACTGAAGTGAACTCTTAAAGCTGAATACATGAAAATAGCTTACTAAACGCCTCCTCAATGTCTGCAGTGATTCAGTTCTCCAAACATGTTGGCTACCGCATCACGAATATTATTTTACCATGTGAATATTATTAGGACGGAATACTCGAACGAAGAACGGCCATAAGCACATCAACATCTTTATTCCCGCAGAAAATTTAACTTTTTCTAATTTTTTACAAATAATTGGAGGAGTTCGGCATTGGAAATAACTCTGGTTTTCTTTCTTTAATTCATTGATCATTTATTGGCGCTTAACCACCTAGGCTATTCTGGACATTGCGTATCAAAGTTCGAAAGTCATCCCTCTTATTCGATAACTGACGCCAATTGGAAACACAAAGGGAGTTCAAATCATCCTCCAACTGCATTTTCCAGCTCAGTCAAGGCATACCCCTTCCTCTGCTACCGAATTCAGGTGTCGGTAGGAAACCCTTCTGGGCTAGAGCTTCTTTGTCCATTCGCATTACATGACCCATCCAGCGGAGACCTTGGGCTTTAATTCGTTGCACTATGTTCGGACCTGCGTAAAGCTTGAACAGCTCATCATTAAATTTCCTTCGATGCTCGCCTTTGGCATCACGGAAAGGTTTCTCTTGAATACTCCAAGGGCCATTTCATCTTCTATCGATACTGTCCATGATTCCGAGTTGTACATCAGCTCAGGTTTTATGAGAGACTTATGGAGCGTTCGTCGACACAGGACGTTACTTCTCAGTAGAGAAAAATACTGTTACTACAACAACAGCAACAATATGCAGACAGCAAATACCTAAATTTTTCGTCGTTCATAGTAAGATCCGACTTTTTCGCTTCTTCATCCAGTCAAATTCGGACATGGGAGCATACAGACAACGCCCTTTCGCACTGTCAAAATCGGATATGACATCGACAAAGAGATAGTGCGTGTGGATTCTCTTGTCATTGGTCTTCTCCGGGACTAGGCATATCGAGAAGATCTGGTCGATGGTAGACATACTAGGTCTGAAGCCACACTGATAAGGTCCAATCAGCTTGTCTACGACTCCCTTCAGTCTTTCACACAATGCGCTGGAGAGAACGATATTAAGGAGTCTGATTCCGCGGTAGTTTAGTACGATTAGCCAGATCGCATTTCTTGTGGATTGGGCAGAGTACTCTTAAGTTGCAATCTGGAGGCATGCACTCGTCCGACCTATTCTGCATAAGATATTATGCATGCTTTTCCATAGCGCTTCGCTGCCTTGATTGAACAGTTTGGCGGGTAGTCCGTCCTTTCCATGTGCTTTATTACTTTTGAGCCACCTGACTTGTTCATAGTCTGGTGGTGTACGTTTTTTCATCTTCAGGGATTAGGGTACCGGGTTCGTCGCCTCCATCGCGATCATGCAATGAGAAAAAGTGTTCTCTCCTCAACTTTAGTACTACGTCGGTTATCTAGTCGCCATTATTGTCCGTGCAGGAATTTGCCCCAGTCTTGAAAATTTCAGTCATCCACCAGATCTTTTGATAGAATTTTCGGGCATTATACCTGTCAGCTAGCATCTCTTTCTTTATTGAGTCCAATGGAAAAGAGAAGACAAATAGTTTCTTACTTTTCTGCCTCGAAGCAGCGGATACCTACTGCTCCTTCTGCTATCGGCAGGTTTCGATAGAAAAATTTATTATCCGAAGTAGGAATGAATGAATCCATCGCATAAAGCTCGTACAGCAATGCTATTCTATGTATCTATTTTTAATCTCACTGGGATCATGTCGTCCACACTTGGTATTTGAAAGTTTTTGAATACGACCACGGTACGGTATGCCTTTGGTTAGGGACTACAAAAGTGTACAGCAATCGAACTATTACCAGTATGCGCTAGAACCGAAGTATATCGGATTCATTCTCAGCTGTACAAGACTTCGCAGAGTATTTTTCCTTGTACAACAACAAGAATATTTTACTTGAAGGTGGTCTTGACGCGCGTCTATGGTTGATCTCTCTGTAGCCTGAAGGGTAGGTAACCTGAAGATAATGTATTTTTCAGGCTTTTATAGTCTGCCTTGAAAGTGGCGCTGATGTTGGGCTGTTCCGAGAGTTTGAATGATGACAAAATATAAACGATAGCGGTTTTTACTGCTCTGACGCTGCATTGATAAGGTCAAACTAGTTCGTTCATGGTGAGCTTCACTCATGCGCATATTAGTTGAAACCTTTCATGGGACGTCAAGTAGGCTGATTTGGCGGTACTTGGCTTATCGCTTGTTATGAGTCTTTTATCACGAATTGAATTACTCAAAATGCAGGCTATAGCACTGAAATTGTTGCACAGTGTAGAAAATTCTAACCGTTTCTTTTCTTTTTCAGATAATATTTTCGGAAAATGCATACCAACCACCGGTGTCGATGTGGAGGATATCGAGAAGTGAGTATCGAGGATATAAATTATTCATGATAAATATTTACCTCTTTCTGTTCTTAAAAATGTATCCCCTCTTAGAGCTTCTTAATAAAATCTAAATCCTATATCTGTCTCTTTAAGAACACCTCTCACCGAAGAGCAATCCAATGCCCTCGCCACCATGCTGGAAGAGTTACAGGGCGCCGGACTTGGCTGGGATCATCCCTACGTACAATGTCGCATACAAGGCGCCCTCTACTCATTGCAGAAAAAGACACAACTACCACCGAATCTCTGCGCAAACCTAGCACCCGCACCAACTGGCATCGATCCTGCAGGCGCAATGGCTTTCGTACGCTTCAAACCACCCGAAGAGGATTATCCAGACGAGCGCTATTACTATCCACCATTAAAGAAACAGCAACCGAGCCGTGAAGGCAATAGTCTCAATACGATTCTACATCAACTACAACTACAAGATCGTCAACTGCGTCATGATCCTATGGAGTTGGAACACTTTGGGAAATTGGATGCACAATATCCGCCACAAGTCGCACCGAATGTAATGGATACCTTCTTGGAGAATGAACGTACACGCATACAACAAGAACAATTGGAGCGTGCAATGGAACTCGAAGCCGCTCAAGTTAATGCGGCACGTAATCGTCTGGAACTCTATCAGATGTTGGCAGCATCCGAACCGGATCCACAGCCATATCAACGTAATCCAAGTAGCGCGATTGAGAAGTTGGAACAGGTGGTGGAACGTGAACGTGAGGCAGCTGCAAAAGTACAACCACCACCACCGCCACAGCCGCCACCACAACTCACACCGCAGATACCAATTTTAGCACCCGATGAACTGGCCAATGTTCCGAGTGATCTATATTTGCCCGATCATTTCGCATCCTTCAAACGTATTACGAATAAGCATGCAACTACTGCAGGTGATGGCAGGCCGGTGCAACGTTCATTCTTTCGTGAATTGGCCGCCGTGCAGGGTTTAAAGCAGGAGCCACCATTGAGGCGTGAACTCGATGAGAATGAAATTGATGAAACCGACTTAACACTTTTGCCCGCAGACAAACGTAGCAACGCCGACGATTATGCCGACGACTCGGAACGCAAGCAGAAAGCTTTCGAGGAGAGTCTTATACGCAACTCGTTGACACCATTCGAAGAGGAAGCGATGCTCTCCTCGAATACGTATGCTCGTAATGCACAAAAACCGCGTCCGGTCTTCACAGAGGGTGGTTTAGTTTATGTGCCCGAAGATGAGGAGGAAGTGCGCAAAGCTAAAGCACGTGAAATACTCGCAAGTATGTTTGGTTTCACACGTCACGAACGTTTGGATGTGAAAAAGCCCGGACCAATGATCGGACCACCGCCCAATGCAGTAGCGCCAGGCGATAAGCAGAATAACACCACGGAAGGCGCAAAAGCAGGCAACAAGGAGGTGCTACCGGTGCATATAAAAGACAGCAAAGAGGGCAACAAGAAGAAGAAAGTGCTGAAGGAACATTCCGATGAAGATCATGCTCCGCACACTGTCGATACCGAATATGCGCATGTGTTCGTTAAGAATCCGTAAGTGTTTGAACTTTTAAGTTGGATTTTCGTTTACTAACAATGTGGTTTTTGTGGCCCTTTTCAGCATCGACAGTTGGAACGACGGTGTGCGCATCATGACCGAATTGGCCAACATACTACACATGCAAGGATACTTTACCTATTTAACGTAAGTCGGCGCACTCTTAGGTTTCCAACGGCATGTTAACTAAACTAATTTGTCTCTCTCTCTCTCTTTCTCCCTCTCCACCACAGCGTTCAACCGCACGAAGTCTCGTTCCGGGTGAACTCGAACAATCCCGAACACAAAACCGCTGCCGATATCGCACGCGCTATCAACGACAATCGCGGCGTCAAGAATAACATACTACGCCGACTCGGCGTCACAGTGCTGCACGCCGGTGTCGGTGATAAGATCAAAGATGATACGGATGGCGTAACCGCCTCACGCATTAAACTTGCCGAACAAGGACCCGATGTCACGCATATTATGGCTTATATGTTTGCTGGTGCTGGTGCTGCTGCTGTGATTGTCATCTTTGTCACTCTAATACTGATCAAGCGTCACGATAAGAAGCGCGACAAGTTGAGTGGTCTACAACCGGGTGCTGCTGGCGCTGACAGTTGCAGCAAAGACTATCAGGATTTATGTCGCGCACGCATGGCTGGCAAAGGTAGTGCTCCAGAACCGGCGGCAAGTGGCCGTATAACATCGCTGAGCAAAGAAAATGATCGACCGCCATCATCGCGTTCGAGCACCTCATCGTGGAGTGAGGAGCCGGCATTGACCAATATGGATATCTCTACTGGACATATGGTGTTGGTGAGTTGAACACAAATTGAGTTGCTTTTGTTTTATTGTAAAATGTAATTACTACTATCGTGTGCTTTCTTTTAGTCTTATATGGAGGATCACTTGCGCAATAAGGGTCGTTTGCAGCGCGAATGGGAAGCCTTATGCCGTTATGAAGCTGAGCCTAGTGCGCGCGATGCTGCTCAACAGCCGCAATGTGTTAACTTGAACAGACCGGGCGCTCCGCTACCCTATGATCATTCTCGTGTCGTGCTCAATCATATAGCCAATGCCGAGGGTTTGGATTACATAAATGCATCAACAATTGTAAGTATCTATTTGGTTCGCTTTGTATATCCTAGTTATAAGGCCTTGAATGGATCTAAAACAAAAAATTCCCTCGAAGCAAAACTCGTCCCGAAATCACGCAGCTTTCGATGAGATATAAAGTTGAGAAGTTGGCGAACGATACTGTTTCCGGCTATGGCGATCAGCAGCTAGGTTATAGTTGCAGTCTCTCAACGGAACAGAAAAAAATACGTAGGCGGGCTGATCCCACGTCGTACTAGTGATATGGCTTAGAGCCCTTCTCCTTTGGATATATTAGAAGCTGAATCATTTCCTCCATCTAATGTTGCAGAGTCAGCTCTGTTAAGTAGCTATTGGAGCACTTTTTTAGGCATTTATGCCGGTATTCAACCATGCAACAGCGACAGAAGTCTTTCGTTGGGAGTCTGGTGACTACAAATGTTCTCATATCAGACACTGCGATGTTAATGTCCCAACCAGTTGTCTTAGGGAAAGACGATTAAGGTTGATTAGGAGTTTGGTTCTGCTCTAATATGGGGGACCAATTTGGATTCACAGCTCACAATTGGATTCAACTGTCTTTCTGACATTTCTTTATCCACTGAGCCAAGGCAGTGATTGAAAGTAGCAAGAGTAGGTGCGATGTTCCTCGACTGAGAAACCACGCTGGACTTCTTTATTAGGTAGCTGGTCAATATATTTTCAGAGAGTAATCTGCATACTATAAAGCGTTTATCCAAACTTGAAAGGCTCTTCGTTTGAAGAGAGCGCAAACTCTTGTAAGATCACCCCCAACATTACCAATTAGCTGGAGAAATCTATGAAGAAGGCTCTGGACTGTGGGTCTATAGAATAGGCGTTCTCATATTCCTACCTTCCTGGGTTCCCTGTGTATGTTTTCGTCCCGATAGATTGGTCGGAATAGTTTAGTCAACCTAACGTTGTTGTAAAGAAGTTGAAGTTTCTCTGAACTTTTGTACGACAGCACCAGTTTAGGTCACTGTCCAAGTGTCGGCAAAATTTGCCATGGCCTACGAAAAGATTTTGACAAGCTCTCCCTAAGACTGACATATTTAGTGGCGCCCAGTGAACAGTTTTTGTACAATTTTGGTTGACAATGTACGAGACCAGACCTGTTAAATTTCATTAGTAATTAGAAATTAATTGCCAATGATTATTTTAATTTTTTCAAGAAAAGGCAATTATTAATTGATTACGATTAGAATAATCAAAAAAAATCAAAAGTAATCAAAACAGATATTTTTATTATTTTTGATTACTTTCAATTTGTAATGATTATTTTCCAATTAATTAAAAAAATAAACTCTTTTTGATCCTTTTTGATCCTTTTTGATTTTTTTTAATAATCGTAAAAAATCAGGTTTATTTTTATGATTATTTTTTTAATAGTTATCATGATTACTTTTGATTATATTTGATTTTTTTATTTCTCTTGATTTTTTTTGAAAATCAAAAACAATCAAAAAAAATCTAAAATAACCAAAAGTAATCAAAGCAACTCTTTTTCATTATTTTTGATTACTTTAAATTTTTAATGATTATTTTCCCATTAATTAAAAAAACCCCTTTTTGATTATTTTTGATTTTTTTTAATAATCGTAAAAGGTCAGGTTTGTTTTTTTGATTATTGTTTTAATAATTATCATGATTATTTTTGATTATGTTTGATTTTTTTTTGATTTTTTTTTTAATCAAAAATAATCAAAAAAAAACCAAAACAAAAATAATCAAAAGTAATCAAAACAACTCTCTCTCTCTATGGCGCGATATACAACAGGTATATCATCATAAACCTCCTAAGAGATTTTTGCGCCAATATTCTCTTCCAATTTGTGGTGTGCCGATTTGAATTTTCCCTACAAATTGGTGGGACCTACAGTTTTTTGCCGACTCCGAACGGCATCTACAAAGGAGACCAATTTTTGCTGAGAAGCCTGTCATGGCAGAAATACACTCGGAGAGTTTGCCAAACCACTGCCGAGGGGCGACCCCGTTTTGAAAAACTTTTTTCAAATCACTTTTGATGTTACCTGTACCAGGGCTCGAACCATGGACCTTCGGTGTGGTAGGCCGGCAACACTACCTTCACACCACGGCGGCGTCAAAACAACTATTTTTCATTATTTTTGATTATTTTCAATTTATAATGATTATTTTCCAATTAATTAAAAATATAAACTCTTTTTGATTATTTTTGATTCTCTTTTATTTTTTTTAATAATCGTAAAAAATCATGAATTTCTTTGATTATTTTTTTACTTAATTGGAAACTAATCATTAAAAATTTAAAGTAGTTATTAATCAAGCAGGTCTGGTAGAGACTTTGCTAGACATTTCCTCGGTATCGTAATAAAAGCTAAGATTTGTGAAGACTAAGCCGTTTTATATCTTTCTGCTAATAGCGATCTGATAGTTTTTAAAAGGAAAAAATATAAGATTGACAGGCCTAAACCCATTTGGCTCTACGCACGAAATGGGCTTTTGGATTTGGATTTGACATCGAACGTGGACCAAAGCAATTTTCCATTTGTAGCTCAGCGTGAAAGATATTCGCAGATACAGGATATTTTAAGGGGTCAAGGGCTTATAGTCTACTCGAACTTGTTGGTTTTGTTTGACTGGCCCACAGAGTTTTAATTGCCTTGCTGCAGCCGAAAATGGTATGTCTGATAGAATTTCTGGGGCTTTACGGCTAGTTGGAGCTCCTCAATGAGACTCCCCTAAGAGCTAAGAGCTTTTGATCCCTCAAACCTTTACTAACCTAATTCTTTTTGTTCCAATATACATCAGCTTTATTAACCTCTTATCTTTCAACTTTCAGACCGACCATGATCCACGCACCCCAGCCTATGTTGCAGCACAAGGGCCACTTCCGACAACTTTGGCACATTTCTGGCAAATGATTTGGGAACAAGGTGCCGTTGTTATTGTGTCACTGTGTCGCTTACAGGAGAATGGTGAAATCGCATGTGCACGATATTGGCCGGAAGAGGGTGCCGAAGTCTATCACATCTATGAAGTAAGTGACGTGTGAAATTAGAAATAAACAACAATATTTATTTTTGGAAATTTTCAGGTTCACTTGGTAAGCGAGCACATTTGGTGTGACGACTATCTTGTACGCTCTTTCTATCTGAAAAATTTGCGCACCAGCGAGACACGTACAGTGACACAGTTCCATTTCCTCTCTTGGCCGCAGGGTGGCGTGCCGGCGCAAGCGAAAGCACTTTTGGATTTCCGAAGGTAAGTGATAGCGTGTCTTAAGATTGGCACAAATCAAGAGTGGGGTAGGGAGAGCCACTAGACAAAAATAAGGAAGAAGTTTCTGGACTAGAATGAGCAAATAGAAAAAACAGGGGAAAAAAATATTTTGGATTGGATAGTTGAAACTAAACGCATCCAAAATTCTAGATATCGCCAGACCAGAATTAAAGTTAGGTAAGGTTAATTAGGCTAGGCTCCTCTCAAGCCCACCAGGAATCAACGTGTTTGTTTGCTACAGCGGGGTGTGACCCCGATTTACGAAGGTTCAATGTCTTCCAGAAATGGAAGAATCATCGGCTTAAGGTTCTGTCTTGTTCAGGGCCGGGCTTATTCGAAGCTTTGCATCTCTTTATCGCTGCAGTTGGTATACAAATCCGTTTGACTGTTCAGTGGAAGTACGCATTTCAGCTAGCCAGCTGGCCAGGACGAAAGCAATTTGAAAGAATCAGCGACATAAATTTTTGCTAAGAAATGCTGTGCCAGCTTTGTCTCGTCATTCTGCAAGAAGATTTCTCTGACCAATAAGCTTTTTTTCAATCTCAAGGAAACTTAGATCGAGAGATTATGCTTAAAGATAGAAAGTGGAGCGTATCCATCCAAGGGCGATCTACGGATTTCGGGTAGATGGCTGCATTGTATCTGAGTTTAGTTTGCTGACGTTTTCCCGTTCGGTGATCTTTGGGACTCTATTTACAACAATGTTGTCAAATCATGAGATCAGTGTCTGCTGGTCGCTCTAGCGAAATTTTTCCGGTACATTATTTAGAGCTATTGAGTGCCCAAGTTTTGAGCCCAACGAAACTTGTCTGCGTTATACTTAGCGGCGGTGGAGTGGTGGCAACCGATCGCTGTATATTCTGACTAATTACCTGTGCCCTTGTCTCTTGTCGTAGGCTCCCCATCAGACCTAAAAATCATATTGAAATATGGATCTGATCATCACAGTGTACATTCGATGTAGGTGATGAGAAATGTATCTACCGACTCGGGTTAGGAAGATGTTTCACATGTCCTTGGCTGCGGATCTTGGTCCAAAAGATGTCTGTTAGGATGTCTAACTTAATGGCAGCTCAGTAGAAACTGTTTGGTTAGTAATTCCGCTTTCTGGGTGTTCTAAAAATCTGTGCTGTTTAGCCTCTGTTGAGAGAAATTACTATTTACGATCTTTGCAGAACTTTTAAATAGGTTCAGAGAACGCAGCTATTGCTTGATCGTTCCTTCTAGTATGTTGGAGTATGGTATTCCTAAATTAGAGCGCCTCAGCCTAGTGTTTTTACGCCGACTTCTGGCAGCGCAACAAATCCAAATAAATGCGCTAAATTTCTGTCAAACTTGTCTACGCTCAATCAAAGTTGAACATTCCAATTGCTCAGCGCTATTTGGGGTTGATTTAAACAAATTGTATTGAGATGAGGGTTTCTGACGCTTGACGCTCCAATTTAGGGACGGCAGTAAGTATTGGAAGAGGAGAGGTACACTCATAATGAAAATGAGAAACAGTCGAGCGAAAAAGATGGAAGCAAAATAACGATGGAGAGAGAGTAGAAGAGGAACATTTTCTTCAATAAATTTCATGTTGGAAATCATCAAAACCCAACACAAATCTCTTGAACTCAAATCTATAATCACTCATTTTTTATTCTATCTTTACAGAAAAGTGAACAAATCCTATCGCGGTCGCTCCTGTCCCATCGTTGTACATGGCAGCGCTGGCGCTGGACGCACTGGCGCCTATATACTCTTAGATCTCGTGTTGGGACGCATGAACAAGGGCGCTCGTGAAATTGACATTGCCGCGACCTTAGAACATTTGCGCGATCAACGTGCTGCACTTGTGGCGACACGACAACAATTCGAATTCGTACTCATGGCAGTGGCGGAAGAAGTACATGCAATTCTAAAAGCGCTACCAGCAAATCAATCCAATGAGAAACGCGAGCTCGAAGGTGTAGCAAAAGAGCAACCAACCACGGGTACACTTAAAGAAGAGGAAACAGGCAGTGAGGAAGTGGCAACGGACGAAGCAACAACATCCAAATCAGCGAAAGAGAGTACAGGAAAAGCAACAACACAAGCGGCAGTAGTAGGCAGCGTAAAAGAGAAGGAGAAACACAAGAACGACGAGAAATCACGCACAGAGAAGAGTAACAAAGCGGAGGTGAAAGAGTCAAAAGGTGCTGAAGCAGCAGCAGCAGCACCAGCAACTGCGACACCAGCAAAAAGTGCGGCTGTGAAGAAAAAGTAAGCAGCGTTGCAGGCGGTTGTGACGGCGTTAGCGTTTGCGGTCTAGTGTGGGCCGTGCGCGTAAAAGGTGCACGTGCGGGAGATGTTCTTTTAACAATAATTTTTTATTTGAGTTTTTATTTACAAATAATTGGAACTTTTTATTTTAGATTTAAACGTTTTTTTTTCTTATTTTTTTGTGTAAAAGCGTTAGAATAATTTTTTTAAGGGCGCGAAGCAAACTGGTAGGTTCGAAAAAGGCTAAATTTGGATGGCAAGAAGCAAGTTTTAACATTTACATGCATTAAAATAGCTTTTATTTTTTTTTTAATACTTTTTTTTGTTTTTTTTTAACAAAAAAAAATTACTTACTTCAAAATTTAAAACATATTTTTAAGTTAAAACCTAAAACTAAAGTAAAAAAATTTAGATGCAAAATTTATTCTCTGCTTTTGTAAATTGTGCATAACTCATGTAAACAACTAACACATACACAAGCCACAGTAAGCCGCGCATGCGCTCTGTGTTTGCTTTTCTAGTAACGCGCTGCTGCTTCAATAAACCCATACAATCCAGCCCATTGAAGCGGTACGTCTTATAAAAGTAAAATGGCGCATGTGTGGCGCACATACACACACGCACATGTAACTACAATGAAATATGTATGTGTAATTTAAGGCAGCATGCAAAAAAGGGCAAAAAATATTTGTTTATTGAAAAAAAAAAAAAAGAAAATTAAAAAAAAAAACTAAATATCATGATAAAGATAAATATTATTACATATATTAAATGTTTATTTAAAGTGAATAAAAGCTACATATATATATGTATATATGAATTAACTACATACATACATATTCAAAATATGCTACATAAATACTATTAAGTAAGCAGAAGCATAGCTGTAAAAGCGATGTGCATAGTAAAATAGAAAAACAAAAACAAATTTGGAATAACCGTATATTCATGTAAAATTTCCAACAAGAACTGCACACTTTCCAATACTTGCGTAGAAGCTTTTCGTAGAGAGTTTCAAAGCTCGTAAAATAACATAGCTTACAACAAGGTGCACTTAGTAAAATTGTTATGATTTTCGCCTGAATATAGCGCTAAATGTCAACAATTCAAAATTTTGGAAAAATATTTTTCACACAAAAGTTTAAAAAAAAAAGCGCACTCCCACCCCTACAACTGATGAAAGCCACCACCTAACACTTCTTACAAGCAAACATTATTGCATACTATTTTTTAATTAAATAAATATATGAGTAGATACAATATATATTTTAAAATGTTACAACAACAAAAACATATATTTATGTTATTTAAAAAAAATAAATATTTTATAAAATTTTATTGTGATGTGCAAAAAATATTATAAAACTATTTAACTAAATTCCAATGTCTTTCCATGCAAAAACAAAACACATACAACAAAATGCAAGTAAATGTGCGAAATTCATACATATGCCATACGTACATATATACAAATATAATATATATCAGTGTAATGTGTACCTAAACATAAACAAACTAAAAAAAATATTTATTAAATTCAATCATAAACAAGTCACATATATATTTACAATATAACTTAATCCAATTTAAAATACATATAAATATATAATATCTACATATATATCATAATTATTTATTTGATTGTATGTATGTATATTTGAAAATACCACATCATATGCATTCCAAGCTGAAAGTAAAGAAAATATTAATTCACTTAAATTAAACTTCAATTCTAATATTCGTATGTGTGTGTAGATCGTCAACTAATTAAATTTGCACGTAACGTAAGCTCAAAGCACCAAAAAATTTAATGGATACCTTTTTTTCAAGAGCACTTATTAGCTTATTCATAACTACAAACTAAAAAGAGTGCATCGCATAATCCTAGCTTTCACTCCAAAATTTGAGCTTTCACTACAAAATGTGGGCTTTCGCTGAAATTTGGGCATTCACTCAAAAACTTTGAGCTTTCCTTAAGGACATTAAGCTTTCACTCCAAACTTTGAACTTTCACTTAAAACTTTGAGCTTTCCATAAAAACATTGAGCTTTCTCTCTAATTTAAGCATTCTCTCAATTCTGAGAGAACAATGTTAGTCTCTCCTAATGTATTTGAGCTTTCATTCAAAAATTTCGAAGTTCATTGAAAATTGTGTGCTTTTATTACAAAAATTTTAGCTTTCACTCAAATTTTTGGCTTTAGATCACATTTTTAGTTGTTACTAATCCTTTGTAAGTTACGCAAAATCCGAGCTTTAACTTTTGCAAGCTGTCACTTGAAAACATACGTTAAAAGATGAAATTTTTTCACTTAAAATAATAAAAATGTGAGCTTTACTTTAAAGGTAATGATTTTGCTTTCAAAACTGCTTGAATTTTAAACCCCAAATATTTAAGCTTTCACTCCTACTAATATGATAGTTATACTTTGCATAGGCATTGAATACATTCAAAGCTTATACCATTAACATATATGTGATGTCATGTCAAAAAATTTGAGCTTTTATTTGCGCTCATAAGTTGTCATACCATTTATACAATATTAAAAAAAAAGTTCATTTAAAAAGGACCCTTATGATGGTAAGTACCGCTCTTACCGTAAATGTCTTATATATACATAATTATACTTTACATATATACATGTGTAGGTGCACATTTAAACACGTAATGCATATAAAACTTATTGTATATTTACCATCACATAAAGCTTCATTGCACATGCGAATATTTCAAAATTTCATTATTTGCAAAATTTCGAAATATTTACAATTTTACTTAACTTTTCTACGAGGGCAGCTAAAAAATTGTAGAATTTTGCAAATTTGTTATTTTGAATGTACCAAGAGAGAAACCAAAACAAGAGCACAAGCTTTCATAAAGATCAAATGTCAGAAAAAGAAAGTTTAAGAGTGATAAGTTAAAAAATTTTAAAAAGCTCGGCAAAAAATTTAAATCTTATAAAGTGAAATAAAACAGTATTGATAAACAAAAGAATAATGTAACTAATAAAAGAATTTAACTAGCTATTTCAAACTAAAAACAAATTTGTCAAATAATTATTGGAAAACATAAATAAAAGTTAGAGGAGCTGCTATAAGAATTGGTATGGAATCATGAAATCTAATGAACACTGCAATTGAGTCTTAAAACGCACAGTCAAACAAAAAGTACACAAAATATTATGTTATTAATATGAAAAACAAATGTTTTTCTTCATCAAGAACTAAGTCGAAAGAATAAGATTTTTAACACTAATATGTAGTCTTCTCAGTATTTTTGAACTTTTGTTAACTTCGTTTCACTCATGATGTGCTATATACCGTTCATACATTTCTTATTTATGATAAACCATTTCTGGACACCTCATTTTGGAACAGCTCGTCAAATGTGTGAAAAGAACAATATATTCTTATAGTTCTTTTGACAATATTTCAATATTATTCCTCTCATTTGTTTTTTTTTTTTTATTGTAACTTGATATGTAAGATTAAATTTTCTCAGAACTATTCAATTTTGGTTTAGCTTCCTCGTTTCCTAGAGCGGCAAAACTCATGACTATAGTGTATGCACTTTTCAAAGAAATTCGTTTATATTTACTTGGTTCATATTCTCGCCTAGAATTTTGAAAAATTTGGAAATCGAGACCAATTTTTTTCTGCTATTGCTTGTGCCATAAGAGTAGAAGTGTTATAATGAAAACTGCTATTGCTTGGCGATAATTTCAAGACTAAAATTGATCTGTTTACTTCATATGTAATTTCGATAAAGTCGATTCCCTTGCGAGTACTATGATTATTTAAAAGAATACTAAATTATAAAACTTCCATAGAACAAGCACATATTATTAGGTACTATATAAGGTAGTTTTGTTTTTATAAACTTCTGGTTTGACTAGCTTTTCGCTGATGTACCTTGCGTGATGATATACATCGATGAAAATTTTTTTCCCTTTGGAAATTTGTTCTGGAAATTTGTTCGATTAAAATTTTTTTTCCTTTAGAAATTTTTTCAAAAAAAGTTATTTTCTTTTGGAAATTTATTCTTTTTTTTTTTTTTAATACAAACACAACAAGAAGTACACACGAAAAACAATGGTACAAATACACCTCATACACAATACTAAACAAACACTTTGGTCTTGTTAACCTTTCCCACGGGTTTTCTTAAAGTGTAGACACTATAGGAGAAGCTACTTTGCTGACAAAAACAACACAACACTATCTAAAACATACATGTCATCTGCTAGAGAAACCAAAAACACAGATATATATTAATAAATAAATACGAAAATAATACTAATTTCAATAATATTAACAATACTATTATGATAATAACAAGAATAATGAATCATCAAAAATAATAACAAATTGACAAATATATTGCAACTTAGTTTCAAGCACAAATAAAATTAAAATATAGCATGAAAAAAATTTAAAAAGTTGATGCGATTGAAAAAAGATTGATTAGTACAAATTATTGAAATAAAAATTGGTCAAAAACTTAACGTTTGTTTGTCCCATATACGAGCTAAAACAAGCGAAATAACATCCAAGTATCGAGTAAGAAATATTAAACGAACAGTGATTTGGACTGTTATGAGAACCAACGGATGTACAAAGCAGACTTGAAACCACATAATAACAGAGTTTAAAAATTTTTGGTCGAATGTGTGAATTAAATTTATTTACGAATAATACAACTAGTTCTGCAAGTTTGAACAAGAAGTTGTGAGAGCAATAACTTAATGTTTATGCATTTCAATACCGTTTACAACATTAATTTGGTTCCATAACAGGACCAAATCAAAACAAGAACACATGATGACAGCTCGATATTCAAGTAATGCATAGGTTGAAACACAGTTTCAATATAGTAGACGCTATATTCTATTAATAAATAAAAACTTGCATTAAATAAATAAAACAGCTCAACATTTCATTCAATATCAAGTACAATAAACAGTTTCAAAAAAAATTTGCATATATTGAAAAAGAAGTTTGCGCAATGCTATTAAGGCATAGCAGATGCAGAAGTCATGATTACAGTAAACCATAAAAGTTACGCAAAAATTAAAATATACATCATAAATACACAACAAATGCATTAAAAAAGATAATTAAAATTTTTTCGAGTTACAAAACAGTTTCAAACAAGAAAATTATTAAAAGTGTTATACGTTAAAACAAAAAAAAAAATTACGTCAACGTAGCATGCATACTAGTAAAATAAAAATTAGCGTTTTCTTTTCGAAGGATGTTAACGTGCGTTAGTAAAATTGTATGAAACATAAACATTAATACATATAAATGTTATACAGGTAAAGAGTTCATTAAAATTATACGCAAATTGTATTTACAGGAACAGGACAAGCTTGAAAACAGAATTTAAAAATCATTAAAAACATATATAAATACATGATATACATATATACATTACATTAACTACAAATTGATGTTAGAAAAAAAAATTTAAAAACGAATTAACCAGAGCACTTTCACGCTCCTAAGCTTAAGATTATTAAACTTCTATTTAAAAATTTTAGTTGAAAAATATTTTTAAAAAAAACTCTTTATCGTTGCGCGAGTTTCTTCTATGGAACTCAAACAACAAACACTACACTATTTCAAAGTAAACACAAACAATTTTTTCGCAAAACAAATAATTCAAAACAATATTACAATAACTGTGGGGATCTCGAAACACCAGCACCAACTGAGATCCCAAAAGACAAAAAAAATTATTTAAATAAAGAAAAATTAGCAATGTGGTAGAAAAAACTTAGTATGTTATTAAACAAAAACACAAATAGTATACTTATATATATATATTAAACATGTTAGAAAAAAAAAATCAAGAAAAATATTAAAAGTCATAAAACAAAGTATGTTTCCAGAATTCATATTAGTTTATGCGATATCGATGTCGTTTCTTGAAACATTCAACTTTCCATAAAATTTATAAACTTAAAAAATACAAAACAAAAAAACGTATTCATTGAAAAAAATAACAAATTATAAAAACTAGGCGTTGAATATTTCAGAATCTTTCGAATTATAGCACACGTTTAGATATAGCAGTAAATGTTATATATCCAAAAAAAAGTTAAGAGTTATCGTGCTGTGTATATCCCAAAAGGTATACGTACAGGTGTTTCATCAATAAAAGAAAAATAAAAATTTTCCCATTTCAACAACTGTCAAGATAAAACTTCACTGTCCTCTGTGTATGTAAATGGTACAAAAAAGGTAAAAAAAAAAATATATAAACTAGCTAAACCCTAAAACCTATAAAAACCTTAGAGCAAAATAGTTAATTCACATTTACATAAAACTAGAAAACTATAAAAACGTTAAAGTTGATTAATTAAAAAATATATATATATATAATATTAAAAGCTGAAACGACAAAACAATAATTATAATTTCGAACAAACTTAAAATGTCTGCTATAAAAACATTTTCATGATGGTGTAAATGGAAAACATTTAAAGTTTCTTTACAAAAAAAAAACATATACAAAAAAATAAAAAAGTAACCAAATAAACATACAATAAAAATATGTAATACGAAGAGAATGAAGAAAGAGAACATTAAATATATATATAACTCACAAATATCATTGAAAGAAAGTCGCAAATTCATCAAAGACTACCAACTATGGATAAGCCGTTTATGCAAAGATTTTCGAGGTGAACGATGAAAAACGCTTAAAACTTAAAAAACAAGCTTTCAAAATAGTCAGAAAGACCCGTTTAAAACGCTTAAAGCGATCTTCAAAGTTCTGAGCACACCTAAGTAATTTGCGATGTGTTAAAAAATTGTAATCCTCAACAGTTAAATTAAATCAACTTTATTGACCTCAGGCGTGCTTCTTCTTAAAACTTCCAACAGCGCTAAGATGTGTTTTTATTGAGAAACAAAAAGCTGAAAAGCTTTCTGAAACTTGCTCCAACAAGTAGAAGTTTAAAATAGAAAGCAAAAACTTAGCAAGGCGGAAAGCAAAAAAGCTTAAAGCTCACAGCAACATGTCTGGCACAATGCCTGAGACGGCTTAAATTCATACGCTTAAAGGAAAACTGTAGAACATGAATCTCGATTTATCGCATGTCTCTTGAAAGTCAAGTCAACAAATAAATATATCCCAATAGAAGAGCATATGCACAAAACGAAACTGGTAGAGAGAAATGATAAAGGTGAAGTTACTCAATTTCACTCTAACTTTTAAAGCAAACGAAAAAGTTTGCAATTATTAAGCAGATACTTGAAGCTAAGTAAAATTCATGAAGTCGCGAAAAACCTCAGTGGACTACCCAGAAATTTTGTTTACAGCGCACAAAAAAGTTGTATCTTCAGAACAAAAGCTTCAGAACTACAACTTTAATGCTGCATAAGCATGCAATTTCAAAAGGAAAAAGCATACCAACAACTAAAAGATCAAACAGATATCTTAACCTCAACAGTCTAAGAAAAACTTGTTTCATAAAATTAGCTCAATTAAAAAAGAGAAATTTTTAAGTTAAACTCTTCAAACCATTAGCTATTCAAAAAAGAAGATCAACAAAAGTTTCACTCCACAAAACAGCTACGTACAAAAGCACATGATATGGAAAATGTGTGCTGAAGATAAAAGTTTGAAATAAATTTCTTTTTCACAACTATTTCAGCAATTTAAGCCATACAAGATTCGAAAGCTTTTAAGCTCATCTGCAACATGTAAGACGTGGTATTCCAGAAAAAAATAAAGCACTGCGTAGCATGAACATAAATTGAAGGCGCAATTGCATCGAAGTTGGAAACTAACTCGACAGCTATCCGCCATTAAAAATTACACAGAAACTGTACTTCACACAGCAGCTGGCAATGGTTACAAGATATCATTTTGTCAGTATTTTGAGAAACAGCATAATAATGGGTAATGTGTGGTAGATATATGATAACAGTGAAAAGTTAAAAAACCCTGAGTAAGAAAGAACCCAAAACCAAATAAGGCATCCACATAAAAAAGAAATAATAAATCCAAAAACGAAAAAGAAGTATGTAAAAATCAATAGCCAAGCCAAACAACCAAATATAAAATGATTTAAAACTTCTACCTCGATGAGAATAAATAATGCATTGTATGGCATATGGGTTTGAGTAGTTGAAAAGAAGATATGGTATTATAAGTTCCTAACACAAAAGAAAACAACACATAAAAACGAACTGGACGGAAATTTAAAAATTACGCACAAAATTACAGGAAAACCAGGGAAACAAAAATCAAAACACATACTATAATGGACGAAAGACACACAAAACAAGCAACAAACGAAAAATATGACCGCAAACAGTGTAGGGTAATACTTAATGAGATCAAGGAGCATGAAAAACCAGGTGCTGATAGAGTTTGAAAACCTTATATGGTAGACTTGATGGCAACTCCTTCTTGATGAAATTTGTTGAATTCCAATTGGAGTGAGGAACTTTCGCGTTACCTAAAGCGTTTTAAAGCGCGCTCTACATATTTTTGTTCACTCTAAGACTTGATAAAAACTAACTAACTAGACCGACATTCTGCCTTCCCTTGACTTTGACCCTAATAAACGCACTAAGCTTAATAAATATATATAAATTTAGGCATGACGCTTTACAAGACCTATAAACTTATCGTTTGTGCTGTGCGGGTGGGTGTTAAGTAGGTTATATAGTACAAAAATATATATATTTTTATTTAAAAAATAATAATAAAAGAAACAAAAAAAGTAGCTTTAAGCAAGGGAAAGCATAACATGGAAAGGTAAAAAAACAACAACAATTGTTAGCAAAGGGGGGTATTATATATGATGGTTTGGGATTTTGTTGGAGTATGAAAAAGGTGATCATGCAAATGTGTGGTGAGAAGCAAAGTTATCACAGTATTGAAAGAGAGAGGGAGGAAAAGAGAATGCAAACGTGTTTATTACAAATCACGCTGAGTAGCTTAAATTAGGCGTATTGCATACATGGTGAATTTCTTCTTTGAGTTATTTAACCTGGTTTGAAACTCGTCTACAACTTTTTAACCTGCCTCTGCTCTTAAAGCAAATCAGCTACAAGCTATAAAGAAAACCAAAAGAAATTCATGCAGTAAAATAAATAGGGGGTTTCTCAGGTGCTGTGTAGGGTTGATCGTAGGAGGTGAAAAAGCAAAGCAATCAACTAAACAGAACCTTTCTAAAATCAAGCTACCTAGTGCTTTCGACTGCTTGAAAAACTTTGTTTAGTAAATTTACACTCGAAATTAAGCAAAGCCGTTTCGGTGAAGTTCTTGTCAGCTACTTTTTGAAGTGGATCAATAAAAGCTTTTGATAGTCTTGGCAAGCGCTTTATTTCTTTATGAGCTTTCTTCTAAGTAAATGAAGCTCTAAAAGTATACAACCACTTTTGGCTAAGAAGTTTTTATAAAGTTTATAAAATTTTTATTAAATTTCTTAAATTTCGAAGTATATATTTCTCTGCTTAACAGTGCTTTTGTTAGCTACAGGAGTTTTCAAGTATGGCAAAGCATAATTGTATGATCTCAATGCTATACGCCGCTGTAAAAGCTTTCAATAAGTTTTAGCCTAAAAGTATGCACTACTTTCGGTTGGGTACCTGCTGACGTCTGCTTATTACAAAATTTAAGGTTTTCGGCGCTTTCACTGTCTGCTTAGTTTTTAACATAAACTAAAGCCTGGAAGTGTGCAACAGTGATTTAGTGCTTTTTGTAGTACCTAATGTATTTGAAGAGTTAAACTATTTGAGCAAAAAAAATATATAAAATTCGAAACTCAAAAAATATTAATACAGAAAATATAAATTCAAAAAAATTTAGTTCAGCATAAAACTATTATTGGGAAATCGAAATAAAAAAAAAAAATTTTTTTTAAATTGAAAATGAAACAAAATTCAATTTCTAAGTAATGACAATTATTCTTATAGCAAGAGTATTCAGAAAAAGGTATGTGTGCGTAAGAAAATAAAAATTTATAAAAAATAAAAATAAAAAAAGTACTGCTGGGTATAATTAATAGTTACGTATGTTACAAAAATATTATAAATACATATATATTAAAATATTTATTAGTTATTAGATAATGACGTTCAACAATTGTTATATGCTTACATTAATTTTGTTCAAAAAAATATATATATATATGCTTAGAAAATATTAATATTAATGTTGTGTTAATCGTTCAAAATACAATTATATGAAAATGTTTATGAAATGTTTAAAAAAAGTTTAACAAAGCAAAAAATAAAACTATCTGTCTGGGTGTTAATTTCTAACAAGGTGTGACAACTCTACCAACTCCTACCATCTAAATTCATGTATCTATCTATGTATGTATCTGTGTATAAATGTGTAGTAAAATCTAAAGACACATGAACAACTGATTAAAGAAGAAAGAAAAGAACAACTACCAACATCTATCAAATACCTTTGAAAACCAGTAACAACTGAGTTTGAATGAATACATTCAACAACACTGTCTAAGAATACACAATATTTCTTAGACACATGCTATTTCTATATATGTATAGTATAAATGTTAAATATCAAATCTACACAAATAAAGGCTTTCATGCATTTTTGGTAAAACCAAAATTGTTAGAAAAAATGTTCATGAAAAAAAAATTGTCTTTGAAAAAACAGGTTTTTCAGAAGTTTGACAAGCTTCAATAGGTTAAGTTCAAAAACAAAACTAAAAAAATGTATCGAAAAACTATTAAATACACTTAAAATAATCTATCAGTGTTGTATTTGAAGGACAAAATAAATATAAATTACAAAAAAATATTTGCTTGATTCAAAAAAAAGTGTTTTGCTTTAAATATATCCATCATATTTAAGGGTTAAACAAAAAAAAAAAGTTATTAAACAAAGAAAAATATAATTAAATAAAAATTATACTGGCTGAGTGCACAGTTTGTTATGAAGTTGGAAAAAAAATTTAAGTACAACATATATTATTTGAGAAATATAATGGTAGATGACAACGAGAGGAATGATAGCACTTTACATAACACACAAAATAAGCAAACAAGGACACATACTTAACTTACATACCTACAAAAAGAATATTTTCGTTGAAAACATAATTGAAAGTTATAAATAATATTAAAGTTAAAAATATGAGTTAAAATTAAAAAAAAAGGAGAAAAAACAAAAATAAAGTGTTAAAGAAAAATGTTGCCTAGAAGGTAACAAAAAAGGAAAAATAAAAAACTCAAACACTCAAAACACACTCAAGTCATTAAATAGAGAGAAAATGCAAAGCGTTCCTTCAGAAGAGAAAGAACAAGAGAATTCGTGCGAAAAAAAAGCACAATACAACAACAAATACAAGGCTTTATGTAATTAAACAACTACAACAAGAGAGCTTAAGATATAAAGTTTTAAACTGCTATAGCCGGAGCTTTTCTGCAAGAAATCACTACAGAATTCACATAAAAAATTTATCACACTACAACAACAACTGCAAAGTTTTGTGTAATTGTTATCAACAAATAACTATTGAGTAAAAATTAAAAAAAAAAAAATACTTAAAAAAGTAAAAGTTTCAAATATTTGAAGCATGAGCTTTTCTAGAGGAACTTTGCAAATATACAATAATTGCATTAAAAAACACAATTTTAAACAACACTGCGAATATAATATCGATTAATAAAAAATCGATAGATAAATAATAAATGCTTATTAACGTGTAAATGCATAAAGGTAAATGTAAAATAAAAATTGAAATGAAAATTTAAAACTAAAAACATAAACGCGCAAAAACTAAAAAATGTTTAAATAAACATAATAGAATAATTTTTAAAATATAAAAACTGAAATAATATGAAAATACCAAAAAATAATAGTAAACAATTTCAAAATGCGCTAGATAACATTCGGAAAAAATCACAATAAGGAAATATACAAAACTAACTATAAACAATAACAAAAACCGGAAACAAAAAGATGAATGAATTAGCAAAATAAACTCTAAATTGTTAGCGACGTAAATACTTTTAAAATAATTCATTTTGGATGTTAAATAATACCACAGCTTTAAAGTTTGCATGTTTTTGAAGCATTATACCCTATCAGTTTTGTTTTCGAGACAATATCTCAATATCTTTAGTAAGAAAACGGACACTGAAGATGCCACAAAATCTGAGACTGTTTGTCTACAAAACAAAATTGGCAAGGGATGACGAGAAATCGTACCAAAATAATTTTAAAGGAAATCGCGCAAAAAAAACTCAAACGATGAATAAAATTTGGCTGCAAACGAGAAAAATATTGCTGCGATATCAGTAGAAGTATCTCAGAAGTAAAGAAAAAGAAACAAACTAAACCACTACACAGCAAAACCAATACAAAAACTTGCAATGAAAATGAAAAACGAAAGCAAAGAAATACAAAATAAATGATAATAAAATAGTTAATAAAAACTCATTTATTAAAATGAGGGAAATCAATGGAAGAGAAATTCAATATCAACAAAATTCAATGCATCAATAAAGCACCAAACCAATTAACTCAATTTAGGAGAAATTGAAAAGCAAAAAATATCAATACATCAAAAAATATACATAAAATAGCATCAACATCTACCCCTTTTCTTCACATCAATGGTAAGAACAGACTTAAACCATGCTTTAAACGCCTGTCATTCCAGAAAGAAGGGCAGTCATGCACCATATCCAAAGAAGAAGCAGTGAAAGCGCGCTCTCATGCAAACTAGGCAGTTGAGCTAAATATACGTAACCGCGCACTAAAATGCTTATATATAGCTCAGAGCACACTTCACTCAAAAATAAATGTACAGCTACTAGAGAAAATAAGGGCATTTGAAGCACTTTCGCTCATACAAAACAAAGTCACACTCATATCGCTAAGCAGTCTTCTCCATATCATAACTACACACTCAGTACATACATATCTATGTATGAAAAATACTGTTTTCAAACTTTACATCGTTTTAGATATACATATGTATGTAGATATAAAAAGAAAATCTACATATAAAAAGCTCTAAAAAGCACATCACAAATTTTAAAAATTCAATAACTTATAAACCCTTTTAAAAGAAACATGTTTTGTTTTTAGAAGAATTCACTTTTAAAAAAACAAAAAATACAAAACTTATTTAATACTTTTGTTTCATACCTACATATATTTTTCAACTTAAAAATTTATTTAAACAAAAAAAAAAGATTTTTGAAAAAGTTTTATTGATAACTTTGAAAATTTGAGCTTTTCCGAGAACTTACTCAAACTCGAGTGATAACTTATGACACTCAAAAAACCGTTGAGCTAAAATTTTGGAAACTCTCTCAAATTCAGACTTATTAGAGCAGCATATGCATAAATACAGAAGCACTCAGACAAAAGATTTCAAAGCTATAAATTGTTCGGGTGTTACAAATTTACTCAATTTTCGAGCTAATAAAAAATTACTCAAACTCAATTAATCCATTTTGGGACATTTAAAATTAAAATTAAAAATTCTTTCGACAATCCTTTCGGGTTAAAAAAAAACTCAAATGTTCACTCAAACACTAAGTAAATTGAGATGTTTACATTCACTTATTTCAAATTAAGAAAAGTTAATCAACAGAAAGCTCAATTTAAAAGCTAATTGCTTATGAGTGATAAAATATTACTCAACTCTTTGTTGGTTTCAAAAACACTCAACTGTTTTATTAGGTTTCGATTAAGCACTTTGCCGCCGAAAAAGCAGTTACAATGCGCTTTAGAGCTTTTAATTCAGAAACATATAAATTTTAAAAAGTAGCACTCGCTATGCAGTTAAATAAAAGCGCTGCTTAGTACTATGTAAAATTAGATTTGTAAACTTTTACTTTTATTGCCTTTTATTTTGACATATTAGACAGCCTACGCATTGCTTAGCCATGGAATCACTCAAAATCCCGAGCTTATATCCAATTACACTCACGCACTCCCACAATGCACACACTCTGTACAACAATATTTTGTAGTTGTATATATGTATACGGTTATTTCAAAAGCAGCAACAACAATTTATGCTATGAGAAGAAAAAAAATTTAGAAATGTTTAACATTGAAAATTATGAGCAGGCGAATTAAAACAACTAACAAAAACAAATAACAATCAAGAAACAAAAAGCATGCAATTATCTAGTAAACAAAAAACCAAGTGACAAAAATTTCCTATCTAAATGTGTAAAAATAAAAACGTATGTATGAAATTACAAAAAAAAGCAACAAAAACATTGTAGTTATTCATTTAAGAGGAGTACACATAAAAAAATTTGCAAACAAATTGTATAATAAAAAATTTAAAATATGAAAATAAAAACAAATTTCAAATAACAAATACAACTTTAGAGCGGGTTTTGTATTTAAACAATTTATTTTCAAATTTTTTTTTTTTTTTTTGTTTTCTAACACACTCCCCAAATTTTAAGTTGAAAACTCAGTGAATAAAATTTGAGAACAAAAGTTTACTTAAAAAAAAAGATGAAAACAAAAAATTACTCAAAAAAAATTGGCAGAAAAAATTGTTAAAAAAAAAATATTTCTAAATAAAATTTTAATTTCAGAGCGCAAATTATTAAAACACACTCAAATGCTAAATAAATATTAATTAAATATGTATATGCATACTTATATATATATAATAAAACACGTTTCATGGCAATGTAAGTTGTTTTAAAAAAATCATATAAAATTTCATGAAAAAAAATGTTTTCTGCACATATTTACAACAACAACAAAAGGCGGTTATCTGCGCAGACCTGCTATCAATAAGCTCTGACCATTTTTACTTAAAAAAACACATTTATTTAAAAAAAAATTCTTGAAAAAAATTTGTTTAAAATAACTTTCGTTTCAAAAAAAAATTTTTATTGTTTAGGAGATAAAAACAAATATTTTGAACCTAACAAATATTCAAATCATGCTAAAAAAACTACAATAAACACAGAATTAAAAATGTAAACGCAAAACAACCAGAACAAAAAAACAAATGTTATGTATTTGAAGTAAGAAAAAAAGGTTTTTGCTAACTAGCTATTTACCCACATGCATAAAAATATATATGTATGTATATCTATTAAGTATATTGTAAACGTATGTATTTATTATTGAAAGTGCAACAAAAACAAAAAAACTAAAAACATAAACTATCACAACAACAAGTATTCATGTTAATTTCAATTAATCCAAAAATTAAATTATTCAAGAAAAATTTTAAATTTAAACTTTAACTATTTAAGTACGTGTAAAGTTAAACATCTCAATATTTGTGTGTGTACATTATTATATTATATACTTATCATATATACAACATGAATATCAAAGCGTATATATGTATACTACATACCTAATCATATATAAAGCATGAAAAACTGCGCTCTTCGTTTTATAAAAATAACTCTACTTACCTACTTAAGTACTACTGTACTTAACGTACTTACCTACTTATACACTCCAGGTTTCTTCAGTTTCACTTTTATATAAGTTCCCATACCTACAATTTAGTTTTCCCAATTTGTTTTTATTTCTCCAATTTGAAGTAAAGCTTAAAAATAATATGATAATGAAGGAATGGAAAAGACTTGAAGAAAAAAAAAGAAAAAAACAAAAACACGAAAACAAAAAACCAAAAAACTAAAAAAAAAAAAACAAAAAACTAAACAAAAAAATACGGCTTTCTGTGTGTGCATTATTTATGATTTTTTCTTTACTGAAGGAGCAGGAACTTGAAAGATTTTAGTAAACGTAAGTATGAGTTGCAGCAACGACAACAATGTATGATTGTTGTAATGAATGGGTTTTAAACCAACATTTACCATCAATGGCTGGCGACTGGGAATTAAATTCGTACTTCTAACACGATGGTTCTTTTTAGAACTCCCTCCATACTACCAGCGCTTGAACATCATTCTCACTCTCCTCTTCTTTCTTTCTTTCTTTTATATGGCATTTAAAAACACATTTTAATTTCACTCAATTTGATTTATTTATTTTATTTTATTTTAAATTATTTTATTTTATCTTGTTTTATTTATTTATTTTATTTTAAACTATTTTATTTTATTTGAATTTATTTAATTTTTTTAAATTTATTTTTTTTTTTTTTTTTCATTTCATTTTACTCTATTTTATTTTATTTCATTTCATTTCATTTCATTTTATTTTATTTTATTTTATTTTATTTTAAATTATTTTATTTTATCTTGTTTTATTTATTTATTTTATTTTATTTTAAACTATTTTATTTGAATTTATTTAATTTTTTTAAATTTATTTTATTTTATTTCATTTTATTCTATTTTATTTTATTTCATTTCATTTCATTTCATTTCATTTTATTTTATTTTTTTTTAGTTTTATTTTATTTTATTTTATTTTATTTTTTTTTATTTTTTTTTTTTTACTTGAATTTATTTTTTTTTTTTTATCATTTTTCTAAGCAAGTACTACTTACTTGGGATTGAGGGGGTAGTTGCCAAGTACCCGCGCGAAGGCAACTGTTCATAAGTATCTTATCATATCCGTCCTCATACATATTCGAGAATCATGGACCCCGTCCGAAACAAATGAGCCCACTACTCTGGAGCTGGAATCCTTTCTAAGACTTATGGAGCTGTACGCTACGCCGAAGGTGAGTATGCAGGGAGATTTGTTTAAAGCTTGTAAAATGTTATTTACCGCAAATATCCAACTTTGCTTATGTCGAAAGAGCACCCAATTTATTTTCAAAAAAAATATGCCCTTTGTGATAAGATAGCAAAGAGAGCAGAGATCATTTCCGTATTAAAAGAGGGCTTGGCCGAAGACTTTGGGTCGTCGTACCCCTCCTAGCAGCTCCTCCACTGCACACATGAATCCGAAGCCTTAAGTGACGGAACACCAATTTCTCTCTGACAGGAACAAAGGATGGCTGTTGCTTTCTTCGTTCGGTTTTGTTTCAGAGTGCCTTCTTTTAAGAATGACTTCTAAAGACTTGACTTTCGGGGTCAACGAAATCGCTACCAATGCACTCGGGCTGGTGCAGCAAGGTGCTTGTACCGGATTCATATCTGACAAGGGACTGCCACCATCAATATACCCCTGTTTGGCCCGTCACATCCGATTCCAATGCATGCGCCGGCTAAGCAGGTCGAGGTACTGCTCCAAAAATAATAGACTTAATGCGGTATACACAATCACTTGATGACCTTCTACTCCCAGTACACGTAAGTATGAGTTGACTGACCACCCAAAGTAGAGGGGACAGAACACTTCAGTGTGGGTCACCTATGTTGGATCGTTCGTTCACCGAGCTCAGTTTTAATTCCTCTGGGAGAATGCAGTTTTCGAATAAACTCCGAATAAACAGACCTGTTAAGGCCGGAGTGAGAACTTCCGAAAAACCTTTAACGACAACCACTATATCTACATAAGTAAGAATACTACAAGTGTTAACTCGCTGAGGTCAAGCGACCTGTCAATTACAGTTACCAAGAAGTGAAATGCAGTTTGGGTTCATCTACCAAAAGCGTATTGATCTTGTGATATCAGCTTTCGATCAATCTACTAACAATCACTAGTGTTACTAAAGATTATAGAAGAAAAGAAGATAAGCTGCACTGAATTTTTTCTTCACTCGTCCGGCATTTGGCAGACTGAGGTGCTCAAGTTTGAAAGAGACGTATAAGGATATATGCTCTTCAGTTTCAGATTCAGGCTCAGATTTATGCTTGAGGTACTTAGTAAAAGCTTTTCGATATGCTACATTTCTATTCCTTTTTAGCTGCCCACCATTTTAAGTGCTCGAAAACGTTTACACATACATCTGATGTGAACCCCCACCGTGTGATTACCATTTGTTTACCAAACACAAAAATACTGCGCCAATTTGAAGCTCTGCATCAAAAATATATATTACGTTCTCAAACAACCATTCTAATTCTATCCATAATTTTTATTGTATATGCGATATCGAGTATGCACTTCAAGTTTTGCTTAGAAGTTTTCCGCCAACTCGTACACGCACACACACACACACCCAACCCATATCATTCACCAAAACAAGATGTTGTCATCTACAAATAAAATTATAAACTAAAAGTGCAATTTCCATTCGAAGCAACAAACCCACCAACCAACGGACCGAACAACCGACCAGCAATAGCAGCAGCAGCTGCTGAAGTACGAGCTCCTACTTCTACATAAAGCTGTACGCCTATTCCTCATATCGGCAAAATCCTTTGAGAATGCCGCTAAAAAGCCGCCGTGCAGATTATATAGCCGGCGGCGGCCTTTGATAACATTTTCCGCTTTGATTGCTCCTTCTGAGCGCATAAGTGTATTAAGCGCACACACACACAGTGTACGCACACACCTAAACATGCAACGTACGTAACACAAATGAATTGGAGACCGCTAAGAGAGGAGGTCACTGCGCTTTTAAAGTGATGTGGTGTAAGTGGTGTTTTATTAAAAATAAATAGACGCAAACCCAAATGTTCAAAAATACTTAAAGAAATGGAGTGCACAGATTACTCGTTGTAGGTGTCCCTGCAGTAGAATTTTTTATCTCAACTCAAACTAGTCCCAAAATCATCAAATCTGAAACAATGAAAAATAAACAAGCCTAGAAAATAATCACGGTAGCTGCACATGCCTGTCGTCAGAGACGCGTAAAATCCACAACCCGAAGATTCAAGCGGTCAAACAAATCGTTTGGCTTAGTATGCGTGTATAGAAATTCTTGCTTGACCGCTTGTTGATATGTGATGTTCGACTTATGTGTGTGTATGTATACTTATGCAAGCCGTTTGCTGCCGCCGATTCTTCCTACATTGTTTGGCTGGCTGTTGTTTGCATTTAATTATTTGGTACTGCCGCATAAACACGCTGAATAAAAGAGAGTAAAATAAACTAAAATACAGGATAATGAAAATAAAATAAATTTAAAAAAATTAAAATAAGTAAAATAAAATAACAAAGATAAAATAAAATAAAGTAAAATAAAATAAAATAAAATAAAATTAAATAAAATAAAATTAAATAAAATAAAATAAAGGAAAAAAAAATAAAATAAAATAAAGTAAAATAAGTCAAATAAAACAAAGTCAAATAAAATAACAGAAAGCAAAATAAAATAAAATGAAATAAAGTAAATAAAATAAAATAAAACAAAATCAAATAAATTAAAATAAGTAATATCAAATAAAATAAAAAGAAAAAAAGTAACATAAAAAAAATTAAGTAAAATAAATTGAAGTAAAATAAAGTCAAAATAAAATAAAACAAAATAAGATATTTTATAATTAAGAAATAAAATAAAATGAAAAAAATTAAGTAAAATAAAGTGAAATAAAATAAAATCAAAATGAAAATAAAAATAAATAAAATAAAATTTAATTAAACGAGATTAAATAAAATGAGGTAATATAAAATAAAACAAAATAAATTTTAAAAAAATTAAACAAAATAAACTTAACTAAAATAAAATAAAATAAAATAAAATAAAGTAAAATGAAATAAAATAAAATAAAGTAAAATAAAATAAATTAAAATAAGTCAAATAAAACAAAATAAAACAAAATAAAATAAAATAGAATAAAAAGAAATTAATTAAAATAAAGTGAAATAAAATAAAGTCAAAATGAAAATAAAAATAAATAAAATAAAATTTAATTAAATGAGATTAAATAAAATGAGGTAAAATAAAATAAAACAAAATAAATTTAAAAAAAATTAAACAAAATAAAATTAAATTAAATAAATTTTAAAAAAATTTAAAAAAAAATAGAATAATATAAAATAAATTAAAATAAAGTGAAAAAAATATATTAAAATAACATAAAATAAAACAAAAGAAAATGTATGAAATAAAAATACCCGGAGGCATTTGAACTAAGTTCACTTAATAATTACGAAATTTTTGGTATCTATTGGCCTACTTTAAGTCTAGTATATTTCTGTCCGAAATGTGACAGTTGACATTTCGTAGGATATCTCCATTTCAAGTATACCCGTTGCTTTTAGGAAAAGCAAAACAGTTGGCTGACTAGTTGTACGTGGTGTTCATACTAGTTTTGAAGTAGTTTGCAACTAGTTGGTTTGACTGCAGGGTATATCTCTCCGCATGTATGTACACAGCTATTATGTACATATTAATAAAAATTGGCACCCATAGCCGGAGACGACATATGTAGCATTGAAGATATTAAGACTGTTTAATAGCTGCAGCTGCTTTGGAAGATACTGAACGCCTGAAATTATGAGATTTGTATTTGTGTGGTATTTATAGAGCAGTGCTGTGTGCAGACGTGTACAAATATGAGGATTGATGAGTTTTCCATTGTCGACCACGAGGCTGTTGGCAAAGCGCAACTAAAATAAACATCTTATGTAGAACCTTATCTCCTGGTCTTTTCATGTGTCCATATGTATTTCTTTTTTGTCAATTGTAGCAGCTTCTCAACAATCGTTTGGAACTGGCTGAATTGGTAGGTATCAGCGGACTTAAAGTTTTAAATGTCATATTGAATGTACCTCCGGCATATAATTCCGAAAAGGGGGCCAAGCTACGTGGTATGAGCTACAGCTTCGTGAACTACGGGCACTTCAGCATTCTTGCCGGACAGCTTAGGAAGGAAGTTCTTGAGGTACTCATTTGGGGTAGTGTACGGTGCACTTGTTCGCTAGTGGATTCAAGTTGGAAGGGAATTTTGGAGTTGGTGTGTTCTGTCAGGCGTTTGAGATAAGTCTCAACTTCAAGCTGACTGTAGTGTTCTCAAAGCAGAAGTAGTAGCAATCAGGGATGCAACGGCTCGGATGCTATTTGGTGAATATTTAATCCGACAGCCAAGCACCAGGGAATGCCTAGCTTCTTTCTGGCTTAAAAGATAAGTAAGTTCTGCGCTTCCCTGACCTTTTGCATGGTAACGCTATCCTTCTAGCTCTATGTGGAATGCAGCGAATCTCATTGGATTCACTAAGCCTCATTTATCCCTGAAACTGTAGCTAAGGCCTCCACTTCTGTGGAAAACATGTGAATAAAGAAGTGGTTTCTCTTAGAGTATCCTTTTATGTAGACCATAAAGCCGAAATGGGGAGCTAGGTAAAATAAGTCTGCACTTCCCGAATTCAAATGCGCAAATGGTTTGTACATCAAATAATACAGCGAGGTACATAGTACAAATGTACATATACACAGGTGTGCCTTAATATGAAAAAGTATACCCAACAAAAAGTGGTGTAGGTGATTTTAAGACATAAGGAACAGGGGGACTCAGAAACTGTTCACCAATGCTGATGCGGCCACGCTTTTTATTAATTTCTGAGGTAGTTTTGATGTGCCTTTCAATTTGTGGTTCATAAAGAAGGAAAACTATATAAATATTTTTATGCAGCATTGTAAGGTGGACCAACCTAGTCATCACCTTTAATTATACATGGGCCTCAAGTAACCTGCAACGACTTTCAATCCTAAAAAATCGGATTCTGCTTCCTGTAAACTCACTTCCGTTACGTTTGTTTTCTTTGTTAACAGTGCCTAAAAGACACGACGACTGTAAATCCTCATCAAGCTCTTCTAACGGAAGTCCAATACCCTGCGGGTTAGATGTTTAAGAATATGCCCGAGGTAGGCATACCGGTCGTAAAAGGCGACTAATATGCACAAAGATAATGACATGCAACTCGATGGTTGATCTTCGGATGCCTCTCACCTCTCATTACCCATGTTCTTGACTTGACCTAGACCTTGACCTAGACCTAGACTTTGACCTAGGTTGCACTTGTCATACCAAATCGCGACCACGACAGTCGGGCAGTACCGCAAGGGAGTACCGGAGCGTACCGGGTTCATATTCGGCAAAGGATTGTCACTTTCGACAACACTCCCTAAAACCTGCGGGGAGTGCTTTGTCGTTGCAAACAACAACAACGGAAGTCCAAAGAAACCAGGACCAGAGTGATATTGGATTAGAAAAGTACGATCAATTGAATAGTTTAAGAGATGTTTAGTATCATGACGGGACATACCGCATTCAGGGCAAGTATTGGGCGTGGTAGGATTGAGTCTGGACAAGTAAAATTTTAACCTATTACAGTATTCAAATCAAAGCTGTGCTAGGACAAGAGCTGAGAAAGGTATCAACCGATTCGGCGTGGAAGTCATTAAAGCGCCCCCTTCCTTCCTTCCAGGTGTCTGTGGCTTGTCTAACAGGTGTCTGCTGTTGTTACTCAATAGGTCCGCGTGCTACTTGATATTGAGCATTTTTGCCTCTTGATGAAGGTGAAACACAGATGACATAAGAAGACATCCCGTGGCAGTTCTGATAGCGCCGTTTTGACAAACTTGCAATTTCCTCCAGTTCGAGCGGGCAATCATATCGTGACAGCGTGTTCAAAAACCGATCGGCCAATAGCCTGATATGTACTTCCGTAACAATCGTATTACATACTTCTTATAAGTTTTTTGATTGAAATAAAGAAGGCCCTTATAAGGTGCAACATTTTCTGGTTCCTACACGAACACTTCGCTTTTATGACAATAAAAAAGAACAAACGACACCTGTCACAATGAATTTGTTTCCCGACACTCTTGTGCACATCAAAGCAGCCATATATATATACAACAACAAAAACAAAGGAGAGATATACTCGACCACATGAGAACCACATATCCCAAACCTCAACCAAAAAAAAAAAACTACACACGCACACATTTTGTCGTGTCGGAAAAACATCAATTAGACCAAGTACGCTTTGTCGGCGTATCTTTTTTTGGCCAATTCGAAATGGGCCGTTGCTTACGAGTCGAGCAAGCAGCTGAAAAAATGTACATTTTCATCAAAGCCAAACCGACGCACGGGGACGGCTAAAGACCGTCACAAGTTTTCCGACGCTTTTGTTGTCGTCGACGAGGCCGACGCCTTCAAAAGTATTTGCCGACTAATGGAATAGGAGCACAGGATTTGCTAGTAGAAGCACACTCGTAAATAAGTAGTTCAGCGACACAAGGGATGTTGGCTGTCGTGAAAAAGTGGGTCAGTGTGCTGTGCTAGAATGGAAAATATGAAAATACAATATAAAGTTGTGTGTGTGTCTATCTACTCTTTGTGTGTGTGTGTGTGTGTGTGTGTGTATAAGGAGTGAAAGCATACACTTGGAAAAGCATATAATTTTCATTTCAGAGCAGACGATGCACAGGAAATATTTACTACTAAATAGGGGAAGTAGACGGCTAGACAAGGTGGCGGCCACACAGACAATAACTCACAGTGGCAGGAGTACTTAATAGTTGTTTGGGGTGGTTTCTAACGACTAGACTCCTATCTACTCATAACTGTTTGCAAGAGTTTGAGGTCACAATTGCATTTTCGAATGCCTGTGCGCATACACACACAAACACACAGATAGGCAGCCAGCCAGCCAGCCAGACATAGCAGATAGATAGATACATTTGTACATCAAGTTCGCTACAAAATTATTAGGTCGGTGCTTAAAATGCCAACAAAAACTTCGCATTTTGCTGTTTTCAAAATGTGTGTTGTTTCAACATTTATCCATTCATCCATCGGTTGGCGGTTGGCTGTACTGTGCGCCTATTCCTCATATCGGCAAAATTCTTTTGAAGGCGTATGTAGTCCAACCAAAAAAGCGTCGTCGTCGTCAGTCAAATTAAATTAATAAATGGGCGTTGGCCGGTGTGGGCTTTGATTAAATTTTCCGCATGAAATTTGTTTCGGTATGTGCTTGGTTCGCACGCTGCGGTTGTGTACACAAGCAAATATGGCTGAGTATGTACAGTGTTGTGCAATAAAGTTTCCAAAAGAAAGTTGTAGTTTTATATCAAAACAAGCCACTAAAGTTCTAGGAAGAGTTCTAGAAATGACGCTAGCTAGAGTTACTCTTTCAATAATATTTAAATTTTGGGAAACTTGTAGATGCATCTCAGTTGGTTTTTGGTGCCTTTTTTGGGGTACTGTGGAGTATTTTGTGGTAATTTGTCTCAAAATAAAATATTTTGTATACGGTTACATTTAGAGCGCTTAAAAAATCGAAAATGGGGAAAAAAATTAAAACTGATAATTCGAACAATATTTAGAAAAGTCTAAAATGCTTAAAAAATCAATCCTTTGCCAAAATATGAATATTTTAAAACTGTTTTAAAAAATAATATCAGCTTAAAAAGTTTTAAATTAGATACAATTTTCAAATATACATAAGTACTCAAAAACAGTTTTCAAAATAAGAGTAGCTAAAAAATCTTATATTAGAAAACATTTTCAAAACTGAGCACACGAAAGTTTTTGAGAAAAAAAAAAACTTTTTAAAAACAGTAACTTCCTAAAAAAATTAAATAATAAAAAAATAATCTCTAAACTGAGTATTTTATAAGTTTTTTGAAATGTTCAAAAGCAGTTTTTAGTTCAAAAAATCAAGGCCGATATTATTTTAACTTGAAAATCTCATTTCTTATATATTTTGAAATATGGAATTTTGGAAAAATTGTGTAAGATGCTTTTCTGATTAACTAATTTTTTGTTAACTTAAAAGAACTCACTTTCACAAATTAACTATAATTTCTAGTAATTTCATACTTGCACTGTGTTACTGCATGGGTTGGAAAACTAAATATTCAGAAAGTTCCAAAAATATTTCAAAAAATTTCGAAATGCGTTTTTCGAACTTTTGAAAATGTCGTTTCTTTTTTTCAACAAATCGTTTTTCATAAAAAACTGTCTTCTTGTCAAGTGCAAAACAAATTTAACAGAAGTAGTTAGCAACTAAAAGTTGCAACTTGTGTCTGCGAGAGAACCTTATTTACTCTCTTCTTTACACTATCAGTAGTTAGATAACTGAGTACGGGATGGATTTTCATTACCTTCTAACTTTTTCTGACTGGCTCGTAGGTGATCACAACTCTTGCTTGGAATTTTCAACTTGTGCCTACATGAACTATGAAACTGCATATTTCAGAACTTTCAAAAATATTTGAAAATTCTTTTTTCGGATTTTTGAAGATTTTTTAATTTTTGTAGCTTTCGTATAAAGTTCGAAAGTGCTTTTGAGTGTTTCCGCTCAAAGATAACAGAAAAAATATAAATACAATCTTTAAGAAAATAAATATTAAAAGAAATATATTTTTCAAAAACATTTTTCAATACCCATTCTTTAAAAATATTCAGATTTTTGCACTGAGCTTTACAATATTACAACTTAGATCGTGATATCTTAGTGAAATATCACTACACATCTCAAAGACATTGCGAAAACTTACAATTGTGTGACTTTCTAAAAACAATTTCAAAAAGTGGGCATGGTCATTAGCAAAAATAGCTATCTTCGAAGCCTGGGCATCAAAACATTAGTAGCTCTTGAGCGCTGTCCAACCAAAATTATAATACCTTGTGTATCAAACGCAACAGTTTTAAAAACTGTTTAAAAATTCTCAGAACTTTCTTTTTTTCTTATCTTTATGTGAGAAATTGTAACAAGTTGATGTCTGTATTAGACTGGGTCGATTTATTAACCGATATCGCGCCATCGATTTTTCGATAGGTTTTGGGCTCAGGAAAAAAAACAGTACCACTACGCATACCCAAAAAAATAATTTTCGAGCCTACGAAATTTCTTTTTTTTTACTTTTTTCGACTTTGATTTTTAAGGTTTTTTTCATGACCTACTAAAAAATTTTTCGTTTGATTTTAAAATTTTCATGTATACCCTGTCCGACCCGAAAATGTCCGCTAAAAACGTTAGCGAGAACAGTTTTTTGAAAAAAATTTTTTTAAAAAACCAAAGTCGAAAAAAGTCAAAAAACATGAAATTTCGCAGGCTCGAAAATTATTTTTTTGGGTATGCGTAGTGGAACTTTTTTTTCCTGAGCCCAAAGCCTATCGAAAAATCGATGGCGCGATATCGGTTAACTTTCGTCCATACAAATCGATCCAACCTAGTCTGTACATTATATATATGTACATAAGTAAACTGCATACAAGGGCTCTTTATTGAAGTATCAGCCACCTAAACAAGAGATTTTAGAGCTTGTGTCTTTCAGTATGTACGTTTGTACGCGCATCACTCAAAAACTGAAGAATAGAATTTAATTTAATTTTTACGGAAGTTTTGGTTGATAACGAATTTAAAGTTAAGGCCCGATTTTACTGCAGGGAGATATTTGGTTCCAGCTATATACAGAGGGGGCGATCAATGTAGACCCAAAATCTTTCTACACATGTAATCAAGTGAAGCAGGTCTGCCCATCACAGATGTTATGAAAAACTTTAAGTTCTTATTAGAGGGTGGTCTTAATAGGAATAGAAAATAAATAGGTTTTGGAACTTCTGTCTGACTGTGTGTATGTATGCATGTTTGTACGCTAATTAATAAAAAACTCTCTCTCTCTATCTATGGCGCGATATACAACAGGTATATCATCATAAACCTCCTAAGAGATTTTTGCGCCAAGCTTCTCTTCCAATTTGTGGTGTGCCGATTTGAATTTTCCCTACAAATTGGTGGGACCTACAGTTTTTTGCCGACTCCGAACGGCATCTACAAAGGAGACGAATTTTTGCTGAGAAGCCTGTCATGGCAGAAATACACTCGGAGAGTTTGCCAAACCACTGCCGAGGGGCGACCCCGTTTTGAAAAACTTTTTTCAAATCACTTTTGAAGTTACCTGTTCCAGGGCTCGAACCATGGACCTTCATTGTGGTAGGCCGGCAACACTACCTTCACACCACGGCGGCCGCCAACTGCATGGTAATTATTACTTTTCTCATCCATGGTTTTATGGAGGTCTGTAATGAAATAACGGATATATATTGTATATGTAACTACTATGTTTATTTTGGTGCATGGCAAACTCTCACATCATCAAAACATAACAAAAACCCATTAAGCTTTTCAATACTGCATGCGGCTGCTTCATTGCACACCACTGTATGCGCATATTTGGGCAAGCCTATAATATTCCCAAACAAACAAATAAAACTTCCGAAAAGTATAATAGGCTTTTACGTCGCTGATAAGAGCATTTTTGAGGTCACAAAGCAAAGAAAACATTTCAAAAAAGAATTTAAAAAAAAAACCAAGAAAACAGATGTTCTGCCTGTCTGTCTGTCTGTCTGTCTGTCTTGCTCTTTGTGTGGCACAACCAAAATATTTAGCTATGCGCCAATGCAAACCTTAAAAATAAACACAAATTCGGCATTCACTTTATAGTCCACCACAAGTAGTAACCAAGGCGTTGTTTTGATTGATTAGTATGTGAGTGTGAGTGTGTGTGTGTGTATGTGTGTGCTGTTAATTAGCACTTTTAGTAAGCGGCAGATTTCAAAGCCCCAAATGCACGCAAGTAATATTATATAATGCAAGGTATGGACGAGTACTCGACCTCATACGTACATACATACATACAATAATACATATATAAATACTTACATACGTATGTATGTACATAAGTAATATTATAATTGACTTATGCTAATCTACCATGGCAAAAAGGAATAATATTCCCTGCAGCCCTTATTGTTGTTAACAAAACATAGCGAATACTTTTTGTTGTTTTTGTTGATTGTTGTCTTTGATCTTCCTCTATATATGTATGTTTGTAGTTGTTGCGTTGTGCATATTCGCCAACCAACCAAATGTTTGCTTATCGTTCATAAAATAAAATTACAAAAACAACAACAACAAAAAACATTTTAATTTGTTCTGCATTTACACTTTACTTCAATATTTCTTATAATTTCATCCACTGTTTTCGTCTGTTGGTTAAAGCTGCGCTCCTATTCGCATGTCGGCGAAATACGTTTGAAGACGCGTCAGCCAACAAACAAAACACGAAGAAGAAGGAAGGAAACTCCTGGCGGCCAAGTTACTAGTGAGACCTACTTAGGTTACATATATACATAAAGGGTGTTCCAAATTTGACGTAAGTTGTGAGTTAGTGCAGTAAAAGCTTGTGACTCGTTCGGTATGTATGTAGCTTTCATAAAACGAAGTTCTGGAAAATAAAAATTTGTTTGGTTAAAAAAGTTATGCAAATTCGAAATTTCACTTCTTCTTATTATTTCGAAAACTACTGTATTTAAAAAAAAACTTCGACACTTTCAAAGAAGGTACTTGGAGGTATAAAAAAAAATATTTGAAACAGTATTTTTTTAATTTTTAAACATCGTTAAAATTAAAGTTTGTCATTAAATATTGGACTCACATTTTTTCGAATTATAGCTCTGATGTATCTAAGATATCTTGAAATTTTCAGATTGCTTATTTTTTCAAAAATATGAGTTTTTGAAATTAGCCCAAACTTTTTTTTTAATTTTTTTAGCTTTCTAGTCAAGTTCCATCAGTTAAGCTCAAAACTATTTAATTTTGAACATTGAAAACCTTTTTGAAAACATTTTTTTCAAACAAACAAAAAAGTTTTTAATTTTTTTAACATTGTTCCGTGAGTAATTTTGTGTTTAGCTAATTGAACACGACTAAAAAGTTAAAAAAATAAAAAAAAAATGGCCAAAATTCAAAAATTTATATTTTTGAAAAAACAAACTCTCCTTAAAATTTCAGGATATATTTAGATATATCAGAGTTACATATAATAAAAAAAAAATGTACCCAAAATTTACTGGAAAACTTAAATTTTTTCGATTTTTAAAAATTTAAAATTTTCTGAAATGAAATTTCGAATATAAAAAAAAATGTAATTGTTTTAACTTTTTTTTTTTTGCAAAATTTTTTAGGATAAAGAAAAACTTCCCACCAAATTGAAATTAAAAGTGGTCGACTCCAACTATCTGAGGATTTGATATGGAAAGGCCCATATACTAAAAGCCGAAATGAAGTACATGCGGTGAGTCTCAACACATCGATTTTAATCCGCTTCCTGCTTCATTTGCATGGAGAAATCCGCAGTGGAAGCAATCAGTCAATTCATGCGTGGTTAGGTTATCCGCAAAGCGAAGTATGTTATTGAGCTTATCCCACAGTGCAGCTTTTCCTGAAGTGAGTGAAGAGACAGACCAGCCTTACGACGAGACTTATTAGAGACTAAAGTCTCCGCTGCTAAGTGTGAGTATATGACGTCAGCGTTAACAATGAATGATTAGACCTCAGAAGCGTGTTCACCATAAGGCTCACAAGAAGAGGGTTGCGTTATTTCCTTTGTTAGTTTGGTTATATGGGGAATAACGAACGACATGATAAGCTCTTTCATGAAACATTCGGTGGGTTGCCGAAAGCTAAATTCCAGCACAAATTTAATTTTTGATTTAAACATCTACAACTCTTACCAAACACCCTTTACTCGTATCAAAAAACGTCCATGCCCTTTTTACAAGGCTTCATGTTTGCGTTCACCCCAAATCAGTCAAGTGTCATCCTGTCTTGCGTGAATTTTGTGGTCGTCATTTATTTAGTTCGAATTTCCACTTAAGTGAAATGAGTGTCAACGAACAAAAAGAGCAATAAATATACAAAATTAACCCTTAACAATTGTCTCCTTTGACCTTTTGTAAGCATATTTCTGCTTATATGTACTATGTAGCTTCTATGAATGAATTATCTATGCACACCCCTATTACGCCACATAAAGTTGGTTTGTAATGGCAAATAAAACAATACTCATAATTACATTTCAATTTATACATCTCACTCAACTTTTGAATTTCGACACAAACAAATTCACTTTGGCGGAAATTAGATGTCGAATTGAAAAGTGTTCACCCACTTAAAATTTTTAGCTCCTATTCGTCTGCTATTTCGCTCTGTGCTTCTATTCGCATGTCGGCAAAATTCGTTTGAGGACGCCGCCGCTAAACAAAACAAATGAGCAAAAAACATCCAAATAAATGAAATCCTGGAGCCATATCAGATACAGTGTTGCCATATTTTTTTTGGGTCAGTCTCGAAATGTGCAATTTTATCTCAAAAATACGCTTTCTCAAATATAATAAAGGTAGTATCATAATGCCGCAGAAAATAAAATAAAACAATATAGAATAAAATAAAATAAAAATTATTTAATAAAATAAATAAAATAAAATAAAATCAAATAAATAAAAAAAAATAAACTATGACTAATTTGTCTTTTTCTTTATAAAAATTATTATTGTTTTTATTTTTTTAATATGAAGTCTAGCAGCTTCCGAAATGGATCTATAAGAAAAGCTATGGCGGTTGTCTCTAAAAATTTTCTTATTCAATTCTAATAAAAGCTTTTAATAATTAATTTAAAATAATTATTAACAAAATAAAAACAATTATCATTTTCATAAATAAAAAGAAAAATTATTATTCTTGGCCTTGAACTCGTTTATAGTCATAAATGTACAAGCCGTAAAAACAACAATTCAATTGAATTGTTGGTATACAAAATAAAATAAATAAAATAAAATAAAATAAAATTAACTAAAATTAACTTAAATAAAATAAAATAAATGATGAAAAAAACAAAAAAAAAAAAAATAAATGAAATAAAATAAATGAATATAAAATAAAATATAAAAAAAAAAATATAGAATAAAATAAAATAAAAATTATTAAATAAAATAAAATAAAATCAAATAAATATAAAAAAAAATAAACCATGACTAATTTTTCTTTTTCTTTATGAAAATTATTATTGTTTTTATTTTTTTAATATGGAGTCTAGCAGCTTCCGAAATGGATCTATAAGAAAAGCTATGGCGGTTGTCTCTAAAAATTTTCTTATTCAATTCTAATAAAAACTTTTAATAATTAATTTAAAATAATTATTAAAAAAATAAAAACAATTATCATTTTCATAAATAAAAAGAAAAATTATTATTCTTGGCCTTGAACTCGTTTATAGTCATAAATGTACAAGCCGTAAAAACAACAATTCAATTGAATTGTTGGTATACAAAATAAAATAAATAAAATAAAATAAAATAAAATTAACTAAAATTAACTTAAATAAAATAAAATAAATGATGAAAAAACAAAAAAAAAAATTAAATGAAATAAAATAAATGAATATAAAATAAAATAAAATAAAATAAACGAAAATAAGATAAAATAAATCAAATAAATTAAATTAAATTAGATTAAAATCACATTGAAACAATAAAAAATAAATAAAATAAAATAAAATAAAATAAAAATAAATAAAATAAAATAAAATAAGATAAAATCAAATAAAATAAAATAAAATTAAATAAAATAAAATAAAATAAAACAAAATTAAATAAAATGAAATAAGATAAATTAAATTTAATTAAATTAAAATAAAATCAAATTGAAACAATAAAAAGTAAATAAAATAAAATAAAATATAATCAAATAAAAGAAAAAAAACAAAAAATTATAGTAAATAAAATAAAGTAAAATAAACTAAAATAAAATAAATCAAATTAAATTAAACTAAAATAAAATCAAATTAAAACAACAAAAAGTAAATAAAATATAATAAAATAAAAAAATATATAATAAAATAAAAGAAAAAAAAACAAAAAATTTTATTAAACAAAATAAAGTAAAATAAACTAAAATAAAAAAATACAACAAAATAAAATAAAATGAAATAAGATAAAATAAAATTAAAAAAAATAAAATAAAATAAACTAAAATAAAATAAAATAAGATAAAATAAAGTAAAATAAAATAAAATAAATTAAAATAAAATAAAATAAATAAAATAAAGCAAAATTAGATAAAATAAAATAAAATAAAATAAAATGAAATAAAACAAAATAAAATAAAATGAAATAAATTTAAAAAAATAAAAATAAAAAAAACAATCCATTCGTTCGTACTGTAACCATAAAAGTGTATTTTTCATCAGGAGATCACCCAGTAGTCGTCGTAGATCTTCCTAGCTTATAGTAATTTAGGACACTTCCTTGTCCATCTCGTTACCTTCGATATTACTGTGCTCGGAGGGAGAAATATTGAAATTGTTATTACCTTTTTATCTTGGCTGTGGGCAAAAATCTTTCTGTTTTTGCTGGAACTGTGCCATCTTAATGTAGACGCCCCTTTAAGTACGGCCTTGGACTCTTTTTAATTTTTTTAACCGACGTCTCTGTGATATAGTCCGTATAGATGTTAACTGCCTCTTATATTCCTTGGAGTCCTATTAACCCTTGTCTGCCTTTCTTAAAGTTTATATTTCTGTTGAAGTTGGTAGATGCTCCTTAAGCACCAGCATATAATTCTGGCAGCACTGTATCCGTTATCTAGGTCACAAAAAAGGACTTTTGCGGTTTTGTTTGCTGACGGCATCTTCAATCAATTTTAGCCGACATACGAATAGGAACGCAGCAATAAACAACAGGCGAAAGCGGTGGATGATAACAGATATGTGGAGCATATGCAGAACAAATTCGATTTTCTACTTGACGATAAGCAAACATTTGAAGGTTGGCGAATATACACCGGAACTATGAAAAGATCAAAGCGCAAACAAACATCAAAAGAAAACAATATTTTTCTTAGGTTTTGTTAGCAGCAATACTCAAGGATAGTTGTAGTGAAGGAAGCACTGATACATGTGCAGATGGATTTAGGAATAAACTGATGGGTCTCAAAATAAAGGGACTTGCATGCGGATGGGATTACGCACCACTGAATGCTTATAAAGGTGACCTTGTGGGCGGACGGCGAAGAAATGAACATGTGGATAGAAAGGCCAATGCACAGACGTAGAGGTTACGTGTACATAGGTTGAGAGATGCTCGGTCATAGAATGTACTTGCAGATGAATGATAAATGTTCTAGAGCATGAATAGAAGCAGTAAAGGATTTACTAATTTTTGGACTCCCATATTGATTCACTTCTTCAGACGGACGTGGTTTTGATATTAGTTTTTTGACTACACTTCAAAGAACTTTAGCCGACACACGAATAGGAGCCCAGCAATAAAAAACAGATGAAGGTGGCGAATGATAAAAGATATTAATAAGTGGAGTGGATATGCAGAACAAATCCAATTTTTTATGAAGTACGGGCAAACATTTGAGTGGTTGCCGAAATATGCAACGGAACTACGAAAAGATCAAAGGCCGGAAAAAGATCAAAAGAGCAAAGGAAATTTCTATATTTTGTTAGAAACAATTAATATTGATAAAAGCAGAGACAGGTTGCTGCATAGATGATCAGATGTATTCGGTGATGGACGAATGTTTGTACGTATGGAGGCTTATAAGATGTTTATGGATTGACTACATTACAGAACTAATGTATAAATGGATAGAAAGACAGAGTAGAGCTATGAATACAAAGGCGAGCGGGTATATCGACGCATACACCCATGGACAATTTAACTGCAGGAAGGTAAACTTAAAGGAAAAGATAAAATTACAAAATAATATAATATTCCCAAAATATCGCCCCTATGCAATATGTGCAAGGGGGTTTTTACAACGAGAATGAGGAAGCCAATCCCGTGCAATGCCTCAGAGCCAACAGTGCTCGCCCCCAATTAATAAATACAAGGTGTAACAGGGGCGCCGCACCCCGTTCTATATAGAACAAATAATTTAAACAAATATAATAATAATTAAATAAATACTAGAAAAGAGCTCCCTATACTAAACATGTGCTCCGCACACCCCCTTTTCCTCTCTAAACCAATAATATTATATAAATAATAAAATAAAATAAAAAATAACTCAAAAAAACTACTCGCCCTCCATAAAGCTTAGACATGCATATTTGGGATTTGAAACTGATACAGTAATGGATTAAAGAATTTACAAACGGAATAAGAAGTGGATAGATGAACTCACTGACAGAAATATTTATTTGCGAAAATGCACACCTATGGCTTATTCGTAGACGATCTACAGATAAATAATTGGAATTACCAACAGACAGACTGATGAACTCATGTACGATTGATTTACACATGGGCCGGCCAATGGTTACATGGACTTTTGATGGATTGATAAGCTGCGTGTAAAGGGGCTGGGTGAATTCGCTCATGGACACTTTAATGTCATACTGGTGAGCCTATTAACGGTACAAAACAAGGACAAAGTTACTTTTGTACGGTTCGACCGATGGATGTACGATCTTACGAGCAGATAAACGGTGCGGAAAGGTACAGTGTCATTCACGAGACGCCTCGTGAGGAAGATTATTCCTACAATACAAGAACCCGTTTGTCTAACTCATTAACAATCCTTTGAAAGAGCTTAAGTAGCTTCCTTCTATACTTAAGGCAGCGCTAAATGCGGTCCTTCCTTTAAAAGAGAATTCGCACACTCGAAGAGGGGTGCGAACCCCAAAACTCAGAGCATGGATGTACAACACACCCTCTATCGAATAAATGACATGCCATTGTGCACTTAGGCTTCGGCAGTTGACACTCCGGAAAGGGCGCACACACGTATTTTGCTAAATGTTAACGACTATTTTTTTAAGACTAAACGGACTGCATACGGCCCAGGAAAGTCAGAGATACAAACTTGTATTTCGTTGCTTTCGGACAATGATTGAAATGATCTGGAATTTACTCAAAAGTTCCAGCAGAGTAGCATCGAGTATCTTTTCAATGCTCCCTGATGTGTTTGCCGCGATATATACCTCCGAGGAGATTAGCGAGTATATACCACGCCGAGGTCGACGCTATCCAGAGGCGTGCAGGTAATAGGTTAGTCATCTTTATGGACAACCAGACAACTGTGGATCATGAACCTGACTAGACGACACATTGTTTCTTAAAATAGGGTGGCGTAGCAAGGTAAGCTGGTTCGTCGTGGGTCTGCTTTTGATATCGCAGAAAAAGAAAAACCTCTTTCACCCTTGAGACTTATCAGATGCCGTATCTCTTAAGGTGATCTTTAAGCATTCTCAAAGTGAATAAAGGGGGCATATTGTTGTTGTTGTTGTTGTAACGACAAAAACACTCCCCGAAGGTTTTGGGGGTTGCTGTCGAACTGACAGTCCTTGGCCGGATATGAATCCGGTACGCTCCGGTACTCCCTTGCGGTACTGCCCGACTGTCGTGGTAGCGATTTGGTATGACCAGAGGAACCTTCTAGGTCTTGTCACCCCTCCTTCCGTAAGGAAGGAGAGAGTGGTAATGAGAGGTGAGAGGCATCATATCCGTAGATCAACCATCGAGTTGCACGTCATTACCTTTGTGCATATTAGTCGCCTCTTACGACCGGTATGCCTACCTCGGGCATATTCTAAACCCCTAACCCGCAGGGGGTAAGGGGGCATATTCAGACCAGACACCTGCTGTACTATAGTACTGTGCGCTGCAGTAGCAGAATGACATTTCTAAGCTAATTGGAGTCAACTAACACTCGGAGAGTCAAGCTACTAGAGCACCTAGTACCGAGGTTTACCAACTCGACTAGGACATAAAGCACAAAACCTAATGAGCACAAAAAAACAGGATAAGGCCACCACATGTATCTCATGCCACCAAGCGAAAACAGTTGCTAGGAATTTACTACAAAAAAAAAAAATTTGCCACTATTAGTCCGGGTACCAATTGCGTTCAGCTGCCACCTATGGTGTATCTCGTATGAAAATATGAATTTTTATAATTTCTACATTAGCATCACTCAAACGTTTCTATTATCATCCAACGCTTTCAGCTGTTGCTAAATAATACTGCGCTCCTGTTCGCATATCGGCAAATTTCTTTGAAGGCGCCGCCATCAGCAAAAAACGAAGACTCCTGGCGGTCTGGTAGCCAGACGTCACGCATGTATGTACATACATACCCACAAACATGTGTATCTACGTGTTGCTGCGATTTTCCGCTCGAACGTTGTGAGTCGCATCGCACAAAGAGCTAATGAATGGGTTGGCAACACCCTTAACTAAAGCGTTTTTACTTTGATCTTTTATGGAGCAAGAATTGTTTAATTAAATTATATATCCATAACCTATACTTATGAGATTATAGCTACTTTTGATTCGGCGGCCAACCTGTGAATATGACTGCAAACTCTCTTTTTATCTTAAGTTGTACCAGGTCATAAGACATTAAGTACACGAAATGAAGAAAGGATAAGCAAATATATCACACAGTCAAACCAACTAGTTGTAAACTACTTTAAGACAAACACCAAGCGGCAACTGGTATTCTTAAAATGACTATATCCTACGAAATTTCAATTGTCAGATTTCGGACAGACATACTCGTATACCAGTCTCAAACTAGTTCTTAATAGAGTGGTAATGGTTAAGTGAAAATAATTTAAATACCTCCGGACATGGTGAGGATTGTTCCGATACCGCCCTGTACTCAATACCTATACTCATTCAAATTTTCGGGATAAGGAATCGATTCCAAAAAAGTATCGACGGAAAGTACTCAAAATTATGAATTTTTGAATTTTGGACAAACATTTTTTTTTGAATTTTTTCAGCTTTTTAGTCGAGTTCAATTAGTTAAACACAAAACACAAATGTTTGATGGCTGAAAATTTTTTTTCGTGCTAGTGGAATGAAAAAAAATAATTTTTTAATTAATTCTAGTGGGAAAAAAAATTTCCAGTCATAAAAATTTAGTAATTTTGCGTTAAACTTCTTGAACTCGACAAGAAATTTAAAAAAATGTAAAAAAAATTTTGTCAAAATTCAAAACTTCATATTTTTGAAAAAACAAAAAATACAATTTTGAAAATTTCAGTATATCTTAAGATCAAACCTGTTAAATTTGATTAGTAATTAGTCATCAATTAATTAGACGGGTTTTTTAATTGGTAATGATTATTTTAATTGTACCTCAAGAAAAAGCAATTATTAATTGATTACGATACAAAAAAAGTCTAAATCAATCAAAAACAATTTTAAAAAATTATCAAAAACAAGATGTTTTGATTACTTTTGATTATTTTTGATTTTTTTGTATTTTATTTGATTTTTTTTTTGATTATTTTTGATTTTTTTCGGTAGTGTTGTAGAAGCACATAACAATACTAAAAAAAATCAAAATTAATCAAAAAAAACTCAAAAATAATCAAAAATAATCAAAAGTAATCAAAACCACTTTTTTTAGAATTTTTTTTTTTGGATTTTTTTTTTGATAGTCGTAAAAAATCATAATTTTTTTAATTAATTGGAAAATAATCATTAACAATGTAAAGTAATGGCAATCAATCATTAAATGGATTCTCAATAAAATAAAAAATCAACCGGTAATCATTACGATCAGTAGTCATTATTTAACAGGTCTGCTTAAGATATATCCGAGGTACATTTGAGTACAAAATTTAATGGCTAACTTAAATTTTTTTTTTTTTAATTTTAAATTTTATAAAAATTTTTTCTAAATTTTTTTTTATACCCCTTTGAAGGTGACGAGGTTTTTTCTAAATACAGTAGTTTCCGAAATATAAAAAAAAACTTTACAAAACAGGAAAATAGGGAAAAAAATGAAAATTTCGAATTTGCATAAGTTTTAAAAAAAAATGCAGTGATGTCAATGTAGGTTACCTTAAGTTGACCGTGCACTCAAAAATCGCTTTTTTTGCATTCCAGGTTATGGACAAAGTAAGTGATAACTCGACTCCTCATCCACACTATCATTACTTAACCAAGCACACCAATTATGTCTTTTTTAGCGAAAACTGGCGCCAATTAGAAGCATCAATGGAGGCCAAGTCAACCTCAACCTGGCGTCGCTAGAAAACCCTTTTCAGTCGAAGCTTGCGGAGCAATAAAGCTCATGGCCAAATTTCATAGGACACTCATCGTTGGCATCGCGGGACATACAATAAATCGTGTAGGTAAAATAAATCAACGATTATGGTGAGAAACGTACAGCCTGGATAGAGAAGCATAAAAATGTCTTTTGGTGCTCGAAGTCAGCCTGGCATGTGTCTTGCTGAAACTATGATATCCTGCAGCAGTCCTCTTCATAATGCATACATATCGGCTTGGAGGACGTTGACAGCACCGCTTGACTCGTTGGCTGATTTAAGGATATGACTCCTTTCATCCCCACTATCAATCTTAATGACTGATGGCTCTGCTGGCTCTAAATAAATTTTAGATAACAGTTAAGCAATGTGAGCCCAGCCGATAGTTCCAGGGGTCAAACATGTTGTTCGCGAGGCAGTCGTGCTAGTTGGTAGTACCGTGGCGTACCATAACAACGGCTACTTGATTTGCATATGCATGAAGTATCTGTAGCCCAGCCCAGTCTCCTTGAAAAATTGTGAGCCGCGCTTGACAGTCTCATTTCTAGATATTTGGTTCTCTTAATTAGTTTGCTTCTAACGTTTGGCTCCTCCTGAGGCTTGCTTCTTATTGCATCTAATATTTCTTAGGATGCTACCCTTTACACTTTCTAAATTCAACTCAATACCCTTCTTGCTTGGTATGAGTCGAACGATTGTGCTGTACGCATTATGAATGGTATAAAATAGTGTCAAGTTCTTTCCTACTATATTTTTATCGCCTTGTTCGATCTCTTCGTCTTCCAGCTTAATTTTGCGTTGAGAATCATCTCAAGGTACTTGGAGATATTAAACGTTGGGCCGTTCGGCAAATTGAAGAAGTTTAACAAGTAAACAAGACCAGTTCGGCGCAATGTGCTGTTTCCATGACCTTGCTCCTCATTGGCAGAAATTTAACTGTGATAAGTATCACTAAACCCTCAGCGTATGCCACTACCCTCGTTCTTTTTGCATTTGAAGTTTTGAGAACTACTATCATGCAGTGGAGAGTCGGTAGGACCTCTCCTGTACGGGAATTCGTAACTTGGGGTCCACATTGTACAATTGGCCTGCGTGGCCTACTTTTTACCATTATTGAAAGCACCTTCAATCTCATAGAAGCCCACCCGGTTATACTTCTTGTAGTTTGGAGCATTCTCGCTAACACTAACTATCCGCTGTTACAGGTTTTCGCTCTGTTTAGTCCTCACGTCCATTGAGAATAAAATAGATTTCTACTAAACAACAGTCCTTGGTGGGGTAAAATCCTAATATTACCGGTACGTTGACAAGGCTTCCGTAGGAATAACGCTAACTACCTAATGAAAAGTATTTTGTTTGCATGTCTATTGAAGGTTGATAGTTTTATCCTGTATTTATATGTAGGTTTCAGTTCTGGGCTCATCTGTCTATTTATACATTCCTTAAAAGGATCCACTCACTTTCATCCAATAGAAGTCCATTTGTCCGCTCGTCATCTACACAAGCATCTGTTCAACTCCTTTCGCTGTGCATTCGTTAATCCAATTACATAGTCTACAGTTCACGTGCTCGACCATTAAGTACTCCGTCGTCTGTATGTCCACTAATAAAACCAATTACGTCCATTCAAATATTTGCTTATCCCTCAACACAAAAAATTTGTTTGTTATTGCCACATATCTACTACTAATATGCCTTGAATCATCCAACATTTCGCCTATGACTGAATACTGCGCTCCTGGTCGAATATCGGCAAAACTGGTTTGAAGATGTAAACCGCTTGAGCCAAAAATAATTCCTGGCTGCTTAACAACCACACAACAGGAAATGTTTATTTAATTTATTGTTGTGATTTCATATTTGCATATGATGAGTCGCATTAAACAAAGGGTAAATGTGTTCGAAACAAAAGTAACCCCTAAATGATGCTTCCCGTGGTTATATTATGGGCGTTAAATGTATTTAATGGGCTATTGATTGCTTATTTATACCCTTTACGAATACTTGTGAGATTTCATCCCTGAAAACTGTATGCGTTTAATCTCTAAAGAAGTTTGCTTGCGATTAATTTCTTTTGTCTAGAGTTGGATATAATTGGTCGCAACTAGTCCGTTAAGGCCATAGTTCGGGAAAGTCAATTTTAATTTGTGTGGCATACTTATAGGGGTAGAAAGTGGATCGTTCCTTTCAGGCATAGAACGGTGAAATGAGTCTAAAGGACAGCATCCGCTTGGTGGTGATCTAAAGTAAGCCAACACCAGGGTACAAAATAATCTAGGAAATCTATACTTTACCTAGGCCATTGCTAGATTTTCTCTACAAAACCCAACTCTGTCTAGAGCTTACAAAGGAGATGTATCGTGTTTTCAGCAAGAGACCTGCCTAGTTTTTCTCGATTATTAAATTTATATGACATTTAATTAAAGTTATTCAGTTGCCGAAAATATTTCTTTGACTGGTATACTCGTAGCTCTATGAATAGAGAAGACGACTGACTGTTGTGTGGAGGTGCCAGGATTCGGTGCAACCTCAAAGGCAATGAGATTTTTTTAAATTGGATTTGCCTTGGAAAAACTAGGCAGGGTCTACTGTCCAGGGCCATGATGTAAAAAGGGAGAATCTAGCCAGAGATTGGCAAAATTTTTGACATTTTCTATCCGAGCAAGTTAAAAGGCTTGCCGGATGTTCAGCATTGGTTGCCCAGAATGCGTAGTACCTGCCTTGTCGGCTTGCTTCATAAACATGTAATGTAAATCTACCCCTGACGAGCCTTTGTCTGACAAAAGACATGCATCTAAAGCTGTCTTAATTATTTCACAACTCACATCTCACTGCAGCCCTCTGAGATCTCAAATCAATCCGGGTAGTAAGAGCATATCTCTGGAAAATTAGATACCGACAAACTCAAAAAAAACCTGGTACGATGAAATGGAAATAAAGGGATCTGCCCATATGGCTATGTTGAGACTTCATCCAACGGGAAGAGTGTATAAAAAGCCACCGTGAGCTGGAAAGAGAGACGATACTTCTTTTCCGCAAGAAAATAATAGAGGCAAAGAGTTGCAAGCCCTGCTGAACTCTTGTAAGAACGAAAACTACTACCGCGTGACCTCTGTACAGAGAGTAGTTAGATTAGACGGGAGCAAGTTATCAATTCTTTTAAACATAAAAATCTTCCTACCATCCAGAGGAGATGATAAGCTGGAGCCAACAATCAAAGATGATGCAGGTTATATACCGCCCCACCCCGAACCCAATATGATGAGTACGAATATCAATTTACCGTTCAAAGCGATGTCCGTTATGGGCTACAGTGTGGCCAGGTGATAGAAAAAAAGAAAAGGCTAAAATTAAGAAAAAAGAAGCTAAAAAAAAGTCAGAAATTTTTTTACCAAATCCATTTCAAATTTTTTATTTTAGTTTAAACAGTTTGTATAAAGGCTGTAGACATAACTTAAAGGAACTATTCTTGTTTCAACACATATCAGGCACATTTTCCTTGACTAGGAATTTTTCAAAGAAACACATACTATAGAAAAATCCCTACAAACTAATTAATTTTATAATATTTTCTTCGTCTGATGAATCAGAAGAGCTTGAGTATGCGTACAAAGTTTGTGTATTTATCATAGAGATGAGATCATCGGTAATTTCCAAATCAGTGCAACATTTGCATAAGCGTTTTAACGAACATCTAATATTAAGCAGCTAGTTAAGCATTTTAATTTTTAATCTGTTCCTTAACTTAGTTCTTAAAAATGTTCATGGCACTAAAAATTCTTTCAACATCCGCATTACTGAAAGGTAATACCAAAAAGTTAAATACGAATGCGACCAGTTCTATAAAAGGGGGTTCGTTTAATGAATTTTGATGTTCTCGGACTTCCGCCCAACATTCTATGGTAGAGGTCACACTTGGCCACTGTACGGTTATTAGCTTTTGCCAATGCAGCTCAATCAATGCTACTTGACTTGGAGAATACTTAGACTTTTCTTCTTGGAAGTGAGAAAATACATCCGGCTTTGTAACTTTCAAAGAATTATCAACTGAAAAAAAATGTATCTTTTGTAAAGAGCTCATATTATCAGGTAGGTGATGTCGCAATTGGGTTATCAACTCCATTAAAAATAGTTGACAATTTTTACGAATAATTTTCTGTATCTCGTCATCAATAATAACTTCATTTAACTTTAATTTTATATATTCATCGAAGTTGTATGAAAAATATGGTGTTGGGACCAGAAAATTATGAGGCTAAAGGACAAAAAAAAACCTAAATCTAGCCTCAAAACGGCTAACCTGGTCACACTGATGGGCTACCAATCAGTTTCTTTGCATAATATGGTCAGATGCGATGCCCACCTGGCGATTTGAATCTAAGGTCTCTCTGCCCAAGTCCACAAGATGGGAAGCAGTACAACTATCTCGGATGAATCTGTTCTTGTTGTTTATAAATGATATTTCTACAATAATAAAATTTTCAAAAATGTTAATGTATGCTGACGACGTAAAGCTTTTCATGTCATTCGCGTCATTTGAAAATAGAAATAAGCTACAACCAGATCTAGAAACACTAGTTTCTTGGTGCGATTAAAATTATATGCCACTTAACCTTGGGTTTTTCGCATGGAATTTCTCAGCCGGCTTCCTATACAATTAAAAATTATAGTCTTGAGCAAGTGTATGATTTTGTTGACCTGGGGGTTACCATGGACTATAAACTCAGTTTCAACCGCCATATTAACACAACACTCAATAAGGCTAGAGGTGTCCTAGCATTCGTTAAACGATGGTCTAAAGAATTTAGCGACCCCTATCTAACTAAAGCTCTCTTCACTACATTAGTCAGACCGATACTTGAATATTCAAAAGTTTCGAACCCGCGTTACCAGGTTCATGTAGATCGCCTAGAATCAGTTCATAAACAATTTTTACTATTTGCCTTCAGAAATTTTCATTGGGATCCCTTGTATAATCTGCCACCCTATACGAATCGTTTAAAAGTCATTAATCTGCACTAACCTTCTAGTCGGAGGGATATGCTTGGAATTGTTTTTATGATTAAATTGCTAAATGGTTCACTCTCCAGCCCATTTCTTTTAAGTAAAGTGAACTTCAATGTACCGTCTCGTCCTTCAAGGCATTTTAAACCTCTAGTCTTAAAACAGTGCCGAACCAATTTTCAGTTAAATGAGCCTCTTCGCTGTTTGTGTCAAGATTATAACTCTCTTTCTGGTAGATTTGATATTTCAGACTCGCTTTTCAGCATAAAAAAATCAATTCTTTCTATCCTAAATTCATAGCTACTAATTGTTTCTTATTCTTTGACTTCTATACTAACTTCTAACAATAATTTTATTCTGTTAACTAGTTATTTCTTAATGTATAATCTATCTTATATCTACTTTACTTAGCTGATGAGGTTTTCTCTGTAGCTGAGCAGTTTTAGATCTCGATGATTAACAAACTAAAGCCTTTCAACGACCCGGCACGAACGAATAATCCGCGCGTTATGCGGGTGCGCCCCTCGCGCCGGTCGGGCGGGATATGATGGGAAATCCGTTTGGGACTTATTATTATTATTATGAAGCGTATTAAGCAAACGACCGAAGTGTCACCTGTTAAGTCTACCATTGACCAAATCTTGGAAAAACAAAAAAGAAAGTCTAAGGTGGGTGTACCGAAAATTAAATACCCAGATAGCTAGGTGATTATTTCAGTTTTTATGATTTCGGATATATTCGACTTTGAAAAACCACGTCCATCATCCGATTTCACTCATTTTCGATTCTAGGAAACTAGCCTTTTTTATCGACTTTTATACAAATATTGTGGCGATTATTCTCAAGCATGTACCATCCCTAACTCAATAACACTCCCACCACTAGTTAACACAACCGAGATAACGATGGCTACGCTTATGCATGCAAGCGTATAACTAGGAAGAGGAAAAGAGATGGCGCGAGTGTTTGCGAATACAATGCAAAGAGGAGATGCCAATAAATAACACCGACCCTTCCAGAACACGAAAAGCGAACAACCAAGAAAGTTCTCGGTGCGTAGGCAAGCACCCTGTTGGACTATATAAGGCGGTGACCAAGCAAGGCAGGTTGATCAGTTTATTTTCAAGCGTTCAATAGTGAACTACTGTAAAGTTATCAAACTCTTAAAATTGTTTTGCGTTTATTACTAGTAAATAAAACTAGCTATTACTTACATTATCTGTGCGTGTGTTTATTCGACTTTATAGTGATCGAACCCAGGATTGATAATCAAGGAATCATCGAATTCGTCACAATTGGTGTCAGAAGCGGTATTGTTGAATAAATACCAGTGATTTCAAGGATAACAAGGACATGGCGAAGCTGAATGAATTAAAGATTCAGCAACTCAAAAATGAGTTGGAACAACGCGGACTGAACACTACAGGCAATAAATCAGAGTTACAGTCACGATTGCGAGAGGCTATGGAAGCAGAAGGAATCAACGTTGATGATCATGTTTTTCATCTTGTGGAGGAGGCACTGACAAAAATGGAAGAAAAAAAGGAGTCTCCGAATCCAGTAGCAACCGTGGACACAAACATGATATTGGCCGTATTAACTCAGATGTCGACTAAAATGGAAGAGCAGAAAACTTGTATAGTATCTCAGCTGGAAGAACAGAAGGCACACATGGCATCTCAGCTTGAAGAACAGGATACACGTATTACATCTCGAATGGCATCTCAGCTCGAGGAACAGAAGACACATATGACATCCCAGATTTCAGCTCAGCTAGATGAAACGAAGGCATACATGAGATCTCAAATGGAAGAACAGAAGGCATATATCTCATCGCAGTTGGAAGAACAGGAAGCAAAGGTGTCATCAAAACTAGAAGTGCAAGATGCAAAAATTGCACAATTGCAGGAGAAAATCGATGCTGATGTAGATGCATTGAGAGGTCGTATCCAGGAATTGCAACTAAATCGTCAATCTGCTTTAGGGAATACGCCCAAGGTAAAATCACCTTCCTTTGATGGTTCTGTTCCATTCCAGGTATTTAAGCAACAATTTGAGAAGACGGCTGCGGTGAATAATTGGTGCACTGAAGATAAAGTTGCAGCACTATTCGTGGCATTGAAGGGACCTGCAGCAGAAATCTTACAGACTATTCCCGAGTCCGAAAGGAACAGTTATGATGCATTGACGGGTGCGGTTGAAAGACGCTATGGTAGCGAACATCGAAAGCAGATATACCAAATAGAGCTACAGAATCGATCCCAGAAACCTAATGAGACTTTGCAGGAATTTGCATCGGACATCGAGAGATTGGCCCATTTGGCAAATGCGGACGCACCTGTGGAGTACACTGAGAGGGTAAAAATCCAAAGTTTTATAAATGGAATACGCGATGTAGAGACGACGCGGGCCACATATGCAAACCCCAAACGGACATTCTCTGAAACGGTATCACATGCTCTAACGCAGGAAACAGCCTCGCTATTAAGTAAACCTGCGTACAAGGCTCATCGTGTAGAAGTGGAAACTCCGGCTTGGGTAGACAAAATTTTGGAAGCGTTGAACGGAGTACAGAAAAAAAGTGATGGTGCCATTAAATGCTTTAAGTGCGGAAAACCTGGTCACATAGCACGTTATTGCGGCACTGGCTCCAGTAACCTCAGCAATTCAGGTGGACGAAAACGCAAAGCTGAAGGAGATGAGCAAATTTCCCAACCAAATCAGTCGTTAAACTAAATCGAGCCAGCCGAAAGGGGCGTGGACTGGCTCCCGCAAATGAATGCCCCATAATCTCTGTCTCACAGATCGGAAGGAAAGCTAGTAATGTTACTGTTGTTGCATATGTGGATGGAAAAGAGCACTTACTAACTGTGGATACAGGCGCATCGCATTCCATAATTCGATCTGATTTAGTCAACAAGGAGGTGAGACCATTGCATGGAGCAAAGTTACGTACGGCCACTGGTGAGGACACCCATGTCCTAGGAGAAGTAACATGTGAAATCGCAATTGGGAACGTGGCCGTTCTACACAGTTTTATAGTAGCAGATATTGTTGACGAAATCATAGTTGGTGTGGACTTCTTAAGCGAGCAAGGCATCAAGATCGACATGCAAAACAGGATTATGAATTACCAGAACATGGATGTGCCATTAAATTTTGGTTACGAAAACAAATACGTTAGTAAGCGAGTGCTTGTGGAGGAGAGCCAACAAATTCCACCGAAGTCGGAAGCAATCATATGGGCAAAGATTGATGGAGATTATGGGACAAACAAGTTGTGGGTTGTCGAGGCAGCAAACAAATCAAGGACGAACATATTAGTAGGAAAAACCCTGGCCATGACAAAACAAGATGGACGTGTACCGGTAAGAGTACTTAATGAGTTCAAATCGCCGATTAAACTTTCCAAAGGAGCAATATTGGGACAATGCCAAGAGGTCGAGGTAGTTATCAATTGCGAACAGCTTCAGGAAAATGATTCTACCATCAAGATTAATCTTTCAGATGATATCACGTCGTGGACGGCAGGCCTCGAAAAAGATCATCAGAAAAAGGCAAAGGAACTTCTATCAAAGTACTCGACCATATTTGACAAGGATGGTTCTAAACCAGGTCGGACCAAAGTTGTGAAGCATCAAATTGATACTGGTGATGCAAGGCCCATCCGCCAAGCTCCTCGTAGTATTCCATTGGCCAAACGCCAAGTAGTTAAAGAAATTATACAGGAAATGAGTGACAGCGGCGTGATCGAACCATCAGCTAGTCCATGGAGCTCACCGGTAGTACTAGTGAAAAAGAAAGATGGAAAAATGAGGTTCTGTGTGGATTACCGGAAATTGAACGACGTAACGAAGAAGGACAGTTATCCATTGCCAAGAATCGACGATACTCTGGACTCGTTATCTGGCACGAAATGGTTTTCCACACTGGACTTGAAAAGCGGCTACTGGCAAGTGGAGGTAAAGGATGAAGATAAAGAGAAGACGGCTTTCAGCGTTGGAGAAGGGCTTTGGCAATTTACGGTAATGCCCTTCGGACTATGCAATGCTCCAGCTACTTTTGAGAGACTCATGGACCAGATACTAAAAGGATTGCACTGGCAAACATGTTTGGTGTACCTCGACGACATTATCGTGCTGGGAAAAAGCTTTGAGGAACACCTAAAGAACTTGGATGAAGTTTTCCAAAGAATAGCTGGTGCTGGTCTGAAACTAAGTCCCAAGAAGTGTTCCTTGTTTAAAAAGGAAGTAAGTTATTTGGGTCACAAGGTAACTACGGAGGGAATCTGCACTGCTAAGGAAAAGATCGAAGCCGTAAAGGATTGGCCAAGACCGAGAAATTTGCATGAGTTACGGAGCTTCCTTGGGCTGTGCACGTATTATCGCCGATTTGTACCAAGTTTTGCCAGCGTAGCTAGTAGTCTCCATGACCTTACAAGGAAGAATATGAGTTTTGAATGGAAGAAGGAACAGGAGGTGGCTTTTCAAACATTGAAGGAACGACTATGCACTGCCCCGATGTTAGCATATCCAATTCCAGGTTCAAAGTTTATTCTGGATACAGATGCGAGTGGTTATGCTATAGGAGGTGTTTTGTCCCAGATTGTTGATGGACAGGAGAAGGTAGTTGCATACTATAGCCGAACAATTGGGAAGCCTGAAAGGAACTATTGTGTAACCCGGAGAGAACTGTTGGCATTGGTAGAGTGCGTTAAGCATTTCCACAAGTATCTCTATGGGCAGCGATTCCATGTCAGGACAGACCACGCAGCGTTGAAATGGCTCTTACAGTTCCGTAATCCGGAAGGTCAATTGGCACGGTGGATAGAGCGACTGCAAAGTTATGACTTTTCCATAGAGCATCGCAAAGGTAGCACCCACGGAAATGCTGATGCAATGTCACGAAGACCATGTAACTTGGAATGCAAGCATTGTTCCAAAGCTGAGGCCAAGGAAGCCATTATAGATGTGCGGCTCATGACTATAACATCTACGGACGAATGGGACATGGATCAATTAAGGAGGTTTCAGCACGAAGATCCAAATCTTACACGTGTAATGCAAGGAATCGAACGAAACGAGCGACCATCAAGAGAGGAGATGTCAGCAGAAAGTCCTGTTGCCAAGTCATATTGGGCACAGTGGAATAGTTTGCAATTAGAACCCGGTTGTTTGCATCGAATATGGGAAAGTGAGGATGGTCAATGTGTTCGAAAGCTAATTGTCGTCCCAAGGAAGAAAATCCCTGATGTACTCAATGAATTACATAACGGTCCAAGCGGAGGTCATCTTGGAGTCACCAAAACCTTGGAAAAAGTCAAGCAAAGATTCTATTGGGTTGGTTGCCGTCAATCGGTCGCGGAGTGGATTGCCAACTGTGAAGTATGCATCAAAGCTAAAGGACCGAAATCAAGGAGCCATGGCCAAATGAAACAGTATAACTCAGGTGCGCCATTTGAGAGGATAGCCATGGATGTAGCTGGTCCATTTCCTACTAGCAAACTCGGAAACAAATATGTCCTGGTAGTTATGGACTATTTCAGCAAGTGGCCAGAAGTGTACCCTATTCCAAATCAAGAGGCAGAAACCATAGCAGAAGTGTTTACTAACAATTGGGTAGCTAGGTTTGGTGCACCGATGGAGATACATTCTGACCAAGGCAGAAATTTCGAATCAGCTGTGTTCCAGGAAATGTGCAAGACATTGGGCATTCGGAAAACTCGAACAACTGCACTACATCCTCAGTCAGATGGCATGGTGGAACGATTCAATAGAACCTTGGAAGAGCACCTGAAGAAAGTAGTGGATAAGTTCCAGAAGGATTGGGATACTCACATCTCCTTATTCCTAATGGCATATCGCTCTGCAGTACATGAAACAACTGGTCAGACTCCGGCAAAGGTAATTTTCGGGAATGATCTTCGATTGCCAGCTGACTTGAAGTTTGGGATAAACGCTGATGCAGGAGTAAATGCTCGGAAATCTACTAGCGTATTGGAAGAAGAAATGAGAGAAATTCACGACCTTGTGAGACAACGCACTAAGATCATGAGCGATAAGATGAAGGCCAGGTACGACAAAGCAATAAATTCGAAAGGTTTTATAGAAGGAGATTTAGTGCTGCTATACAACCCACAGCGTAGGAAAGGTTTGTCCCCAAAACTACAATGTAACTGGGAAGGCCCATACAAAGTCATAAAACGGATCAACGATGTGGTATATCGCATACAAACTATGGGAAGGCCAAGGAATAAGATGAAGGTGGTCCATTTGGTTCCGGCAATGTGTCTGATCGGGACGATCAGACTTAGGTGGAGGGCAGTGTGGCGATTATTCTCAAGCATGTACCATCCCTAACTCAATAACACTCCCACCACTAGTTAACACAACCGAGATAACGATGGCTACGCTTATGCATGCAAGCGTATAACTAGGAAGAGGAAAAGAGATGGCGCGAGTGTTTGCGAATACAATGCAAAGAGGAGATGCCAATAAATAACACCGACCCTTCCAGAACACGAAAAGCGAACAACCAAGAAAGTTCTCGGTGCGTAGGCAAGCACCCTGTTGGACTATATAAGGCGGTGACCAAGCAAGGCAGGTTGATCAGTTTATTTTCAAGCGTTCAATAGTGAACTACTGTAAAGTTATCAAACTCTTAAAATTGTTTTGCGTTTATTACTAGTAAATAAAACTAGCTATTACTTACATTATCTGTGCGTGTGTTTATTCGACTTTATAGTGATCGAACCCAGGATTGATAATCAAGGAATCATCGAATTCGTCACAATATTCAAGTTTTACTAAAGTCACAGTGTGCCCAGGGGGATGTGGAGGCAGACGGACAATAGCTCAATAGTTTTCTCTATTAATCAAAAGATTGTTGCTCCATCTATCTCCATATCTCTCTTTTCATTCCTTTATACCGCCCCGAGCCCCCTTCATGTGAACAAAGTTATTATGCATTGTGTATGCGTACAGTTGGGTATAAAAGCAACCAGCGCCTACTTAGACCACACCATGTTAGAAGCAGAAAGGAGACGTACAAAATTTGGTTAAATATGTCATTTTCTGCAAGGCTCAATCGATTTCATTTCTAATGCTGATAATTGTAGATATTTTATTTAATTTTCCCCACCCGTTCGTGATGTTACAACCAACCCTTATGCAAACAAAGTTGCTACGAATAGCTAGGTATAAAAATTGCGTTATATAAGAGTGCATGATGCATGAAGCCAATCAACTTGAAAGTGTTAAACTTCATTGCCTACTTTCAGGCGCACGCAACATTGACATCAATACAATGGCCATCAAACTGAGGTAATGAAACTTTCAACGAGCATAAATCAACGATTATATATCTACATACTTTCACATTTCAGTGTTGCCAAGTTTTTCCCCATCCCAATGTTGGGTGAGACGGATATATTTTATATTGCCCTTTCACACAACATTTTGATTGGAAAAAAGTCAGAGTGTAATCCCACAAAAATTGCCCAAGTGGTTTCATCCCACCAATGTGCTTAATAGTTATGTTGTGATGCATGAGGGCTCCCTCGGTGATATATCGAAGTTGGTTTGATATTTTTTAACTGTTGTTATTGTTGTTGTTGTTATGGTAACGACAAAAACACTCCCCGAAGGTTTTGGAGAGTGTTGTCGAATTAACATCCCTGGCCGGATTTGAACCCGGCACGCTCCGGTACTCCCTTGCGGTACTGCCCGACTTCGTGGTAGCGATTTATTACCAGTGAAACCTTCTAGGTCATGTCACCCCTCCTTCCGTAAGGAAGGATAAAATGCGTAATGAGAGGTAAGAGGCATCATATCCGTAGATCAACCATAGAGTTGCACGTCATTACACATACGAGTATTAGTCGCCTCTTACGACCGGTATGCCTACCTCGGGCATATTCTACACCCCTAACCCGCAGGGGCGTTTTTTAACTGTTTGGCTGTTAGTTATATACTGACCTTTTTTTCTACTTTAGAGCTCAGCAAGGTTATGAATTGCTAAAGTCAACGTTTGGTGATAGTAAATGCTTTTTAGTGCAGATCAATTCATTAGATCCCAATGTAACTGGTGAAGTCTCCGATTATTGGGCAACATACATTAAGAGGCAACCGAAAAATGTGATGAATGATTTAATTTTAGCGTTTTTAGTAGCTGGAGGCTTCGGTGATAAAATCTTCCTAACGGAATGACTCGATTCAAGCAGATTTATTTTATTTTATTTTAGCTAACGGCACATGGGAAATTGTTTTTATTGTGCCACTTTGAAAATTGCCAAAAGTTGCAAAATGTAAAATATGCACAGAAAGAACTACAAATTTTTAAAAAAGCGATTTCTAAAAATTAATTTTCAAAAATTGAATAAATTACACGTATTGAGCAGCAGGCGCACAGCAGCTACCAACAGCAAAGTCCGATGCTGAGGAAAATTTCAAAGAAAATGTGTGACTAAACGGCTGACTAAACGATATCCACACAAGTCAAGAGGGGGCGAATAGAAGCGCACACAAAAACAAGAAAAATAAGAAAAACTGTAGTATGTAGATAATATGTATGTATAAATAAATGTATGTGTATTGTATGTATATCATGATGTATTAGAAATGTAGAGGGGCTAAAGGGCTCCATTGAGTAAGGTGAGCTAGTCAAAGGCTATCAAGCAATGAGCGAAAAAGACGGATGTTTTTGTGGCTGTGGGTTTGAGTGCACAGGCGTTTACAGGAAAAGTGGAAGAAGGAAAGCTATGGACAAGGCCTGCAGTATAGAGGACTTAAGGCAAACCATATCATTATGCGGTCTCAACTGTGGAAAAACCTGAGAGTTTATTTCAGCCCACCCGTTCTCGTTGTGTTCGATGCTGATAATTTATGTAGGGTGAGAAGATTGGCGACGGTGACCTACATGCAAAAGCATAGTTCGACGAATGGTAACTCATCGGCTTTTTTGATTAGGCCATATTATGCGGATAACGAAAGACAATCCGGTTGAGAAGGTATTGTTATGTACACCCGACGGTGGAAGCAGAGGAAAAGAGAGACCGATGGATGTTGTTTCCAATTGGCGGCAGTTCGCAAAGCGAAGAAGCGGTTGAAGCTGTTGAATCGGTTAACCGTCAATTAAGAAAGAAAGAAAGTAACTCCTCCTTGCAAAGGCACTGCTTGGATGCCCATCAGACAGTGTCCTGTCAACACACCTATCACCAGAGAGAGAGAGAGGAAACTAATTGAAGCTAATGAGCACTTGCCAATATTAGGTGTCAGCCTCTCCTTATTGATATACTGACGACGCGTATATCGCCCAGAATCTGGTTTGGGGACTTTGTTGCAGCTTTGTAATTTCGTGGCAATCGCGGTTGAATATTATCAAACGACACCTTCAGGGTTGTAGGATGGTGATGGATGGGATTGATGTGGATGTTTATGGTCAAGTTTACCTCCACACAGGATAGAATCATAGAATCAGGAGATAACCACTTTTTTCAGCAATGCTCGTCAACGGTGCGGCAGCGGTCTGTTACGACTATCGGGGTCTGCTAAGGATACGAGAGAAAATCCGTTTAGTGGGGAAGCGAACTGTGATGTAGCGGGCATAGCACCTCTTGTTTCATTCACCCGAATCTTGTGTTTACATGCTTGAGCTCCAAAAACGCCTGCCTACGATGCAGCTGCTCTGTGTTGTTGTTGTTGTAACGACAAAGATTTTCGGGAGTGCTGCCGAATTGACAGTCCTTGGCTGCTCTGTGCCTTGTAAGGTAGCTCGTGCTAGAGCAATGATTTCGACTTTGACAACATAGCTTAGGATCGCAGATTGGTCGTTGGATGGCTGTAAGTGAGAGCTTGGTTTCACTATGGATGTCCTTAGACTATTGCATTCCGCTGGGTATACTATTGCCTCTTACAAGGTAGCAAAGTACTTCTGGTGGAAAACTACTTATGTCCTTCATGGAACCAGCAGTTGTATGTACGTACGATGAAGATTTAGATTCAATCTCGCGCCAGTGGGCTAGGGGCAACCATTGTGTAAGTGGAAATTGTTGAAGACCAAATTGATTGCGCAGCCGGGAGCTTGGGATTACCATTCGAAGCACATAGCTACCGCATTGGAAGTAATATAAAGAGTACCTGCTTTTTGCAACTCGCGGTTCTCTTATGAGAGAATGCTTCAATATCAAACTTAACCTACTAAATAGTACGCTGAAGGTTCATCAAAAATGTTTAGCCTCCTTCTCCACCCTTAGCCCAACCCTGCCTACGTCTTTGTGTTCGCTTATGTATGTCGAGTTGTGAGTTTGTCAATCGATGCCAGCTCGTCAGCGGCTAATCTAAAAAGGAAAATGCGTTTGTTGAGGCGGTAAAGAACAGCTGTGCCTAACGCGCTTCATGCCACCGCTCTAATGGTGTTAGATAAACGCGCAACAACAACAAAAACGTTGACGACGAAAAACGGGGATGATGCGTTTCAAGTAGCGGCATGACAAAAGGCGAAGATTGGAAAACCTTTGATGCTCAGCGCTTTGAATTTTCCGCAACACTTGAAAATGTTTTCCAATTCTCGTATTGTTGTTGTTATTTGGCCACTTCCCTTGAGCGTGAAAACTCAGTAATGCTAACTCAAAATTCAGCAGTCAATTAACCCACCCCGCACACGAACACAACTCACTCACTCACTCCATACATTATTAATGTGGAAAATGTTTTATCAAAGGCGGCCGATGTAAGTTTGCGCCTTTGTTGTTGAATCCTCAAAGGAATTTTCCGATTTTTGTACTAGGTACCCAGCATCGACTAGCAAGTAGGTGCCGCAGACGGGAAAATCGTATGGGAATGTGAAAATGTAGCGATACGCCTGACTGGCAGATTGTGAGTTGCGGACTGCCTGACTGCGGGCTGTTGGTTGCTTGCCAATTGCCTTGTATGCCAAAGCAGATGACGGGCTGACTGGTTGACTTGTGGCTGGCGGCTGACTGCTTGTATCGCCAACAAATCTTACAAAGACGGACGGTGTGCGGCCATGATCGAACTCGCATGTGAGTGTGTTTGTGTCTGATGGAAAACGCGCTATGATGCCAAGCCATAGCCGTTTCGAGATGCTGAAATAACCAAGAAAATGTACGCTCCGGTCGTGAGGTGCGTCATCGCGCGCGGAGGGATTGCACCACATGCTAGGATTGTATGAATATATGGACGTTTGCTTGGCTGTGCTCCATGCCATTTTTCACGAATTTTTTAGTAGCGTCTCAAGGAGTCAATCTAAGTGTTTGATACACGCGGGTGGGCAGCGTGTGGTGGGCTGAGTTAGAAGTATGCGCGCAAAAATATAACTATAAAATCCCACACAGTAACCGCACAGAGTCTCTGCATACACAGCACGTCTTATATTAGCAAACTCATATATATGTACATATACACACACACACACACGCAAGAAAACTGTCATGCGCCAAATATACACATTTAACTTGGCTCCGATCTATTTCGGGCAAAAATCAAACAGCTGTTGTCGACTCATAGGCTAGCCAAGTGCTGCCTCTTGCCGCAATGTGTCTTCTGGTTAGTGATGAGAAAAATTAGCAACAACAGCAACATGCACAACAACAAGATTCACAAAAAAACGTGCAGTTAGCGCATGCTGGGCCACCAGCCAGCCAGCCACCAACTGCCAACTATCTCGAGACAACCAGCTGTGTTGTAAGTTGGCTAACGGCTCCAAGTTCCATGCTCCAATCGCTCTTAGTGGCAGCCAACTGCATAACCAGTTAGTTAGTCGCTGTTAGCCATTTGAGGAAGCATAGAAAAAATTAGATGATAAACTCGCAGATAAGCGTACATACTTACTTGCACATGGTTACACACATCCCTCAGTATGTACTCGTATATATGTACATTAGGGTCAGACCTGTTAAATTTGATTAGTAATAACTAATCAATTAATTAGACGGCTTTTTTAATTGGTAATGATTATTTCAATTGTTTTTCAAGAAAAGGTAATTATTAATTGATTACGATTAAAAAAAATTTAAAAAAATATGTATATTATTATTTATGAGCTCTAGGCCTATTTTAAATAAAACAACTGGATTTGTTGTTAATATTTATTTTCGATATTTCGATATCACTCTGATATCATCATCAGGAATCTTCCGCTGTGATGCAAAGATGATGATATCAGAGTGATATCGAAATATCGAAAATAAATATTAACAACAAATCCAGTTGTTTTATTTAAAATAGGCCTAGAGCTCATAAATAATAATATACATATTTATTAACGGCCAATAAACAAATTAATTATTTAAAAAAATAAAAATAATCAAAAAAAAGTTGTTTTGATTATTTTTGATTTTTTCAGTATTGTTGATGTGTATATTTATGGGCTTCTACAACAATACTGAAAAAACTAAAAAAAAAAAATTTTTTTATCAAAAATAATCAAAAGTAATCAAAAAAAAATTGTTTTTTTTTTTTTATTTATTTCAATAATCGTAAAAAATCATGATTTTTTGATTATTCTTTGAATTATTTAAAAAATAATCATTAAAAATTTAAAGTAATTGGTAATCAATCATGAAATGGACTGTCAAGAAAATAATTAATCAAACCGGTAATCATTACATAAAAAGAACTTCTTTAACTGGCGCTTAACGACCTAGGTAATTTCGCCCCAGTTCAAAAAAGCGCAAATTTCGCTCCCAAAGCAGCCAAATTCTTTTTCAACTTGACCATCCCAACCTAGCGGCGAACTGGACTTTCCTTCAATCAGTAGGCTCATCAGCAAATTGACGGGACCTACATGTTTAAAGCCTACTCCGAACGGCATCTACCAAGAGAGATTAATTTGTGCTTAGAAGCTTTTTCATCAAAGAAAGACAATCGGGGGTCGCCGGCTATTGCCGAGTGGTGACACCTTTTACTAAAAACTTTCTAAACTAGTTTGATGTTACCTGCCCCGGTACTTCCCGAAGGTTTAGCGGAGTGTTACTGATGTGAACAATCCTTTGACGGATATGTATCCAGTACGCTCCGGTACTAGCTTCTTCTTGCTCTAGTCCGACTGCAGCAGTGGCAATTTGTTTGGCTCCGTCGCACCCTCATCATCATTAATTGCCGCTTAAACGCCTCTTCGATTTTGGCCGGTGCGTGTTAAGGCACGCAAGTCATCCCTTTTTCGCGATAACTTACGCCAATTGGAAGCACCAAGGGATTTCAAGAAATGTTTCGTTTCATGTGTTTTTTTTTTCATCTCAGTCTAGCCTTCTCCCACCTTCTGTAGCCGAATTCCGCTGTCGATAGGAAAACCTCCGTCGAGAGAGGGCTTTTCCAGGAAGAGCTGGACAGGGTTACATCGAAATAACAGACCTTGGAGTTATTCAGGTACGATAGAACCGTCTGTTATTGGCAAGAGTGGTTCCGAAGTCGAAGACGAAGTCCCTCGCAGTTTTAAATTTGTAACTATCAACAGTGACGCCAAGGCGCAGTTGAGTCGATTTTTTATTTTATTTTATAAAATAAAATACTTCGTCTTGTCGTTTGAACCTTCTGAGTGTGGATTTTCGTTGCCTTTTGCGACAGGTATACCTTACCTCTGCTATATTCTGAGCCCCCTAAAGTGCTATTTGTCAAAAAAAGAAACCTCTCTGGTTCCCGTCGATCCAGCCCAGAAATGGCAATGTTTTTAGTGCACACGCTCTTGTCACGTACATAATTACACACCACTGATGAGAATACAACCCTTCAGAGGTACCATAAAAATACAACTCTACATTCTACAACTAAAAACGGTAATTTTGAAAGATGATCGACAGAGTCGGGTTTTGGGACGTTAAAAGCACGCATTGAAATTAAATCTTAAACGCCTGTTCAAATATAACTATATGTGTATATTAAATATTAAAACTTTTAATTAAAATAAGGCTTACGCCTACATTAAAACCGCCATCCATGTTTATTTAAAATTATTTAACGAACAGTTCGATTTCGGATAAGTTTATCTCCGACACTCTGGATTAAGTGTCACTCTTTAACAAATAATAACCACCTTTCGAGCTTCACCTTACAGAAATCTGATGGTGATTGTCAGCCTTACTGCGACGTGATGGAAGGACACCTGGTTGGAAAGAAGAAAAAAGAGGTCAAAGGTAACAAGAAGCTACGGACTGTTGAATTCAAGCTGGTGGAACACAGACCTATAAAATTGGTAAAAAGAAATAAAAGCTTTCTTGCAAAACCCGCACCAAAATAGTGCCGTTTCAAACCTGGTAAATCCGCTTTCGACCAGAATTACATTACACCAACTCACGGAGGAGACCATGAAAAGTTAATCGATGCTTACGGCCTCTTTCACGATTTCAAATCTGCTTCCGAAGAGCGAACAGACCAGAGAAAATTTTATAAGCTGCAAATATTAAATTGGCTTTCGATAGACTCTTTATGGTATCGGGTTTAAAATAAATCGAGAATTTGAGAAAAACTTGCGCAAATAATCTACAAATGGAACTTTCGATAATGTTTGAAAAAACACGACAAAGGCGGAGAGCGTGTTGAATCCTACTACCGAGATTTTAATTGACGCTTGAGTTCTTGGTTATAATAGGCAAAAATGCCTAGATGTTAAGAGTGACCTTTCGATCACTTATTGGGGTGGTAAAAAGCAAAAATTATGTTTGAATGAAGACAGAAACATCCGCTTGGACTAAAACTAAATTTTAAGCTTTCAAGTAAAAATGACTTTATGTTGTAACCATGCTTCGCCCTGCCTAGTCGCTAAGCGCCATTTAAAGAAGAAGAAGAAAGAGTTTACTCCTTAGAATAAGGAACACCCTAACGTATGTACCAACCATTGCTCCACTCGAACCCAATAAAAAGAAATGAAATTGTGCTTGCGACGAGCTGTGTCAAACAACCAAATGTGTCTATTGGTGTTATTAGTTTTTGTTGTTGTTATCATTATTAATGTTGTTTTTGCTGTTTAGTTGTATGGGGTTTTTGTTGCTCCACTGAGGTTCGTGCTGCAATTTGCTAGCTATTAACCAAACTGGCATTGCTGGTTTTGGCGTAAAAGTTTTTCGCATCCACTTGCTGATTCTTATGAACTCACGGAAATGTCCAGATTTGCGATGATGCACTTGTCTGCCAGCAGATCCATTTTCACACACAGAGCTCCTAGTTTGTGTGCATTTCCGGCATTGTTGTTTGTTGATGAAACAGTTAGTCTAGCAGCGAGACAGCTTTGAACAGCTGAAATTAACTGCAGAAAGCTGTCATAAACTGCAAAGAGGCCTCCTTTACCAGGCGGATTATACTCCTAAGAAATTGCACCTTCCAAATTGGTATAAGCAAGATTTGATCGACTATTAAAACTTTAACCAACCACTGCACCATCCGCCGTACCAGAATCAATGGTGTTGGGGAAGGTTAAGGTTGTAGAATGTGACTCCACCGAATCCATCAACCCCAACTGAATTTAAGCAAGCGGAGCCACAAGTGGAGGACTTATTCCCACTTTTGTTCGATTTCGACACACCAAAACTAACCACAAGACTGTCCTCGTAGCTCGCCACTTGTCGGTTAAGACGAATGCGAACTTCCAAGGGAAACGCGCTTGACTCTGCCTCAATTTCGGATTTGGTATTGTGATAGGTTAACATGTCCGGCATATGGCGATACCACTCATTGATTTAACTGATCAGCGAAACAAGTTTTCTCTTTGGTACAACCCTATTGAAACTGCCTCTTTTCTAGAACAATAAAAATCACAAATCCAACTCGCTCGGATACACGCTCCATTCATAAAATGAGCCAAAACAGGGTTATATTTACATGGACAGTCCTTTGTGTCCGGTACGCTCTGGTACAGCACCTTGCCGTACCATCTCGACTGACGTGGTAGCAATTTCGTTGACCGCGGAGTCGCGATCGATGTGGACTTTTGTCGACCCTCACGACAGACATGTCTACCGCGGGTATATTCTAACCGCTAACCCTTAGGGTCGTAGATTTAAGTCGCCCTCCTCCGCTAGGGTTAGGCTCTCGACATCTTGCAACAAGACGTTAATAACCCTTAAACAAACTTAACGAACTTCATTTGTTAGATGACCTAGATGATAAGCTAAAACTCTTCTAACACCTACATCACTCTGGTCCAACCCTGTGGAAACTGCGCGTTTCCTCGGACTTCCGTTAGAGGAGCCTGATGACAATCTAGAGTGATCGAGCCCATTGGGCAGGACGAAGCACTGTTAACAAAAACAACAACATAAGCTAAAACTTCTTCTTCACTACGTCTTTTTACACACAGTTTGTTTGTCGTTGAAACTACAAGAGCTCCATTATTAAGTTAAATTAAAAAAAAAAACAAAAAAAACAAATTAAGAACCTACAACAAGTGTTTAATGAAACTGCTGTGACTGTGTGAGCATTATGGGATGATACTTCCGCATGACCCTGTATTATCGGCATCAATGAGTCGACATGCCGTCTGTGCAGTGCTACAACAACTGTATGTCTATGAAAACCAAATTTAAAAAATTTTTTTATTTAAAATAAAAAAATTTTTAATTTCTGTGGAAAAAGATTATTTGTTTCCGCCCGGGATCGAACCGGGGGCCTTCCGCGTGTTAGGCGGATGTGATAACCGCTACACCACGGAAACAGTTGGTGTTTCATCGTCAGAGTAACCACAAAGCTCTTAGTGCAAGCTTTTAAATGACAACAAGCTCGTAAATTTAATTTTTCAACCCAGCGAACAATTTTATAGGGATCTTACCCAATAAAATTTTTGCATATACCTGTGAAAGGTTTTTATTTTCCCAGGTTTATTCAATATAAACATTTTCCCATGCAAACCCAAGTTAAAACTACCCTAAAAGAGCGACGTTTACATTAGAATGCTTCACCCTCAAACCGAGAAAATGGAGTTTTTTCTATCGGAATTACAAAATGTGTTAATATTTTGTAGAGTTTTTAGCTGGAGCTAGACCAATTTGGAAATACATCCGCAATTTGACATTTTGATCAAACGAGCTCTTAAAAATAAATATTAGAAACAATTAAAACCTAGAATAGATCTTTGATACTAAATTTGGAAGGCAGATGATTGATTGCCTAGAAGCTTTTTCATGACAGAGATACACTTGAAGGGTTGCTGCCGGACGAGCACGTTTTGAAAAAACTTTCTAAACGATTTTAATAGTATCCATTCCGGTCAGTTGGCGCAACGAAGAAACGACTGGCGAGCTATGTTGGACGGTCAAAATCGCCCAGGCGGTTAGATGACCATTTAAAGAAGATTCCGGTCTTGAACCTGGAATCTTGCGATATAACAGGCCCACACTCTCCAGCCGCCATAGTCGCCTCAAAACTGTATTCACAATGAAATGAAAAGAACAGCCATGCCTTCATATTTATTAAACATATAATCATCAAAAGTGATTTTCTAATAATTAAAGAATTTTACGGAAACTCAATCTTTGTATACATTTTGGAGAAGGTCCATTACGATACGGCAAGTATTTGCAAACGGTGCCCCATTTCACTGAATGGACTGATTGTAAACCTTATAATGTGAAGTCCCTACGGCAAAGCAGGCAATACAAATTATATGAATTTAGCAAAGTCTAGACTTCAGTATTTCTGGACCAAATCGCTCCCGCGACAATCGGGCATGTACCGCGAGCAAGGGAGTACCAGAAAGTACCGGGTTTATATCAGGCAAGGGACTGTTGTTGTTGTTGTTGTGGTAACGACAAAAACACTCCCCGAAGGTTTTGGAGAGTGTTGTCGAATTAACAGTCCTTGGCCGGATTTGAACCCGGCACGCTCCGGTACTCCCTTGCGGTACTGCCCGACTGTCGTGGTAGCGATTTATGACCAGTGAACCCTTCTAGGTCATGTCACCTCTCGTTCCGTAAGGAAGGATAAGATGGGTAATGAGAGGTGAGAGGCATCATATCCCTAGATCAACCATCGAGTTACACGTCATTACCTTTGTGCATATTAGTCGCCTCTTACCAACATCAACAACAACCGGATTGCCTACCTCGGGCATATTCTAAACCTCTAACAAGCAGGGGCAAGGGACTGTGACTTTCGACAACACTCCCTAAAACCTTCGGGGAGTTTTTTTGTCTTTAAAAACAACAACAACATGTGGTCGATAGGTGTACGATTTCTACGATCCGTTCTATCTAGCACCTTTCAAGACTTAACTAATCCAACTGATGTTTTGAAAATAATTTGACTAGAGTCTTAATTAAATTAATTGGAAATAATTTTTAAACTGAATGTCGAGGTACAAAACATTTAATTAAATGAACAAATTACTTAACTCGTTTTACAAATATCTTAAAATTTAATAATAATCATTCAAGCCAAAAAAATAAAACTCAATCAATTTAGTTTGAAATCAGTTACTACATTTTTGAATAAATAATAAATACATACGGGTATGTACATGCATACATGTGTAAGCTATAAAATGCTACGATGCGAATTGAAGGTTTCGAATACAGAGAATGTTAAAAGTTCAAAAATCCGAAAGATCTCAGTAGTCCCCAAGAACTAAATAAATAATATTGTTTTGATTAATGTTATGGAAAGTAAGAACAAAAATTTAGTTTTGATTTCTTGAGTTTAATGACGTTAATGAAGCTATAAGAAAATACGAAAAAATTAAATTTGTTACTTTTCAACATTGTTCGACATAACATGGGTGCTTGAGGCCAAACCCTATAGTATTTAGAACCAGTAATTTTGGAAAATTGAAACTTAAGCATTTCAAGATATGTGAGAAACGTTCTAGTGTAAACAGAACTACGAGGTAGAAGCTTCGACGAGTTTTTGAGCACTGTTAACAACAACAACAACAACAACGAGTTTTCGAGTTCTACCGCAATACCCGTTCGTGTACTTGGTCAACTATTTGCTTTTCTTCGAAAACATGATATAAAGACTGTTTTCGGAAGTGTATTTTAAGGATTGAGATATCAAATGATACAGAACAGATAATACATATAAGTATATAAGTAAGAAAATCGTTGAATACCCTATATCTTTAAAAATCAGAAAGTCATTAAAAAGAACATATAAACTGAAACGTAAACAAGTTTTCTAAAAATATGCGCAGTAAAATGTAGACGACTTACTTAGAATTATTAACCAATTTGTACAAGTATTGGAACACTAGCAGAAATGCTCTTAATTACTCGTTACTTTTTAAAAAAGTAGAACGATTTAGAAAGTTGAAATTTCAGTTTAAATAATAGATTTGAGATGCCGTTTTTTGCCTACAAAAACACTCTTAGATTTGAAACGTTCTTAAATGTATGGAAAGAGATCCAGGTATCGTGTTAGAGTGGCCATAAAATTCACATTTTTGGGGCAAAATTTTTGGGCAGCAAAAAAACTGTTAAACTAAATAATATTTTCTATACAGTGACCGGCGAGCAAAGTTACTTTGTGTCAGTACGATATCCAGATCCAAATAATATTTCCAAGCAGTGGGGCACTATCATCGAACAAAATTGCATGAACGCCAGAACCACTATCCAGTCAAAAGACTATATATGTATATATTTTATGAACATGATTGATTCTTTATTTTATAGTGATACGTTTTTTGTTGCATTCTGTGATGACTTTTTTCGATACATTTGCGAATAGCTTTGTCAAAGGTATGGCGATCAGGAAAGCTAGAAGCATCTAAGAGTAAATAAAAACATGGATTAAAAGCAAAACTATATATATATAAAACTAATTTAAAATTTTACCATAAAGTAAATCTGCCGCGAGGGAAAATTGTATTAACGCATATTTTCCATTTTTACCTTCCCAATTGCAAAGGTTTATAAAGTCATCACTATATAATTGACGAAATACCTTTTCAAAATCGTTACCGCAACCTTTTAGTCGTAATAAGAGCAGTTTCTAAATTAAAATAAAAATGTGACTATTTTGTACATTGTGCTCATATTTACACTTACCACAGCTGCTTTATATTCTGGTTCGAGCATCTTCTCTTCGAACTCCGTAGCTGCCTCATGGGATGTTATCGGTAATGATGCTGTAATGTCTATATCGGGTTCATCCTGTTCCTCTCCAGTGAAACGAAGTATTGACTTGTGTACCTTTTCTATCAACACTTTAGTTTGGCGTAACATTTTTTCGCGTGCCATTTCTTCTGGTTTACTTGAAGTCTGAAAACAAATTGATAATTTATAAATCATGAATTTTAGTTAATTAACAAAAGATAAACGTGTCCTTACATTTTCCATACTCCATGATTCAAAAGTTTCTATAGAATTCTCCAAAGAACACATTCGTGCTTCTAAATTAGCTAAGCGATCAAATGTTTGATTTTGTTTATCCAATATAGCTTTCAGTAGCCTAACCACATCTGTAAGGAAAGAGGTTTACATTTAAATTATCGATTGGGTAAAAAGTTCTACCAATCTCAATACTATATACAGCACCTCCGCTTTTTTCATCGCCATCTACGGAACATGTCGAATCTTCAGAAATCATTTCTGGTGATGCTGCTTTGAACTCAGCTTCAATTGCTTTTTTAAAGGATATCGGATCTTCCCCTGTAATCATAAAAAAAAAGTAGTATGAATAATATAAAACCATGTATAAAAGAATAAGTTGTTGATTTTGTCACCATAATTTTTAGCTGCAGATCTCTTCGTTGCTAGTCTCTTGGCCGCATTAAGTTTTCTATATTTTTCTACGTTCTGCTGGAATTTTTTCTTTTCGATGCTCATTAAGTTAGCTAATGTTCTCTTATTCATGTTTTTTGCGTATTTAGTAACAAATTATACGAAATTGTACGCGCAAAATTGTACAGCTTCTGGTAGAGATAGCAAACAAAAACGTAAATAAACAATTAGTCGATAACATAAACCGATTAAACATGAATTCATTGGAATCAAGGGGAATTCAATACAAGGTGGAAGGCATGGCGGATTACAATTGAATTCGCTTGATATAATTGGTTACTTCTCAGCAGAGAACTACATGTGAGGTGTAGTATGCTCACACTACTAGACGGGCCTAACCACAACCACAATCAACAATTACAAATTCCTAACACAAAGCCTTCTGTCAAGTTTTTCTTTTTCTTTGTGTATTTTCTTCTTTGGCCCTGTGCCAATCGGTTGAAAATTGTAAATTTTGACAGAGCGAAAGAAAATTCTGACATTTATCGCGGTGAGTATGAACGTGTGTACACATATATGCATTCGGTATTGCCAATCATATTATTTCATATGAATTTATATGCCAACACGTTATTAAACTATAAAATATAATTTAACGCAAGTCACGATATATAATGTCAGAAAATATACGTACATTTAAAATTTATTCACAGACTATTTGCTTTCGCACGTGATTTTGTCAGATGTCAAAATTTACAACGGTCAAAATTTACCATTTCATTTGGCACAGCGAAATGGAAAATATTTTTACACCATAGAAAATTTGTTCACCTCATTTTTCCTCTGAGTAAAATGTTTCCGATTAGCACACGGCCTTTGTATTGTGAGCGAAATATAAGTGCGTCGTTAAAAAATGTATAAAATATTTAATAAGGAGGTTTGCTGTGAAATTGCAACTAATACGCCCAGATAAGGCAAGTATATAGTGATAATTATTGTTATTTAACATGTCAAGTCCTGATTTATACATTTATGCACACAAAATTTTATATTTTCAGATGGGTGAGCAAAGGAATTTTCAATTTTAAGCAAATGGAGTAAAATTATATTTTGTAAACTTTTAGTGGTATACATATGTATTTATAGATCTTGTTGACTATTGGGAACGTGAACATTGTGTAATCTAATAGTAAAATCAACTGTCTTCTCATTGTTAGCTATCATGAGCCAATTACTAAAGATCACGCAATTCGGCAACCGTGTATTTGTAATTTCATTTAAGGCCGTGTGCTAATCGGTAACATTTTACTCAGAGGAAAAATTAGGTGAACAAATTTTCTATGTTGTAAACATAGGCGGCCGCCGTGGTGTGAAGGTAGTGTTGCCGGCCTACCACACCGAAGGTCCATGGTTCGAGCCCTGGTACAGGTAACATCAAAAGTGATTTGAAAAAAGTTTTTCAAAAACGGGGTCGCCCCTCGGCAGTGGTTTGGCAAACTCTCCGAGTGTATTTCTGCCATGACAGGCTTCTCAGCAAAAATTTGTCTCCTTTGTAGATGCCGTTCGGAGTCGGCAAAAAACTGTAGGTCCTACCAATTTGTAGGGAAAAATTCAAATCGGCACACCACAAATTGGAAGAGAAGCTTGGCGCAAAAATCTCTTAGGAGGTTTATGATGATATACCTGTTGTATATCGCGCCATAGAGATAGATAGAGAAACATATTTTCCATTTTGCTTTGCCAAATGAAATGGTAAATTTTGACAGTTGTAAATTTTGACATCTGAGAAAAGCCCTCGCGGAAGCAAATATTCTGTGAATAAATTTGAAAATGACGTATTTTTTCTGCCATTATATATTTTATTTTTTGTGTTCAATTATTTTTTACCTCTTAATAACGTGTTAGCATATAAATTCATTTAAAACAATATGATTGGCAATACCGCATACATATATGTGTACACATTTATAATTGCCAAAATTTGACCTAGCCCCATGAGCCAGGGTAAATTCTGACGTTCATATTCACCGGGAGAAATGTCAGAATTTTCCTTCGCTCTGTCCAAATTAACATTTTTCAACCGATCGGCACAGGGCCTAAGAAGTTTTCAGTTAGTTTAACTGACTTTTCTCTTTACACTTTTATTGACGTTTTTTGAGACTTGAATTTAAATTTCGTAAACATCAATTCGTTTCGTAGCGGTTTTTAAGTTTTATTTGAAAAATTTTTTAAAAATTAAGTGTTGTGTGAGTCATTGAAAAATAGCTACGAGCTGCGCGTTACTACCCTTTGATGCACCTCACTGCATATCTTTTTATATGCTAAATGAAATGGGAATCCGTGGTATAGAGTTTGTCCGCTGACCTAACATACCGAAAAGTTCTGGGCCTGGAAAAAGAAACACCAAAGTGCTTAAGAAAAGATTGTTCTAAATGGCAGTGGTTTGGCAAGACCGTCGAGTGTTTTTCTGCCGTACGGAGTCAGCATAAAACATATATGTAAATCAAGCCAATTTGCAAAAAAAAAGTAAAAGAGTAAACTAATCTGAATCTCCTAGTAGGTATATCGCGCCTCACTATTGTTATTAATTTGTAATCGACCCTTCCAATTTCAGTATGCAATGCTGTTACACAACCCACTATAACAAATTCATACGCTCGCAACAAAAGAAATAGTGTTTACATCATTTTTTTAAAAACAAACATATGTATGTCAAATAAAAAATTAACTCGCAATCAATCAAAATATTTGTTTCTTTGTTTTCCTTTTTATTCCCTTACTTATTGCATTTCGGACATTTAAAACCAAGCAGACATGTTTTCAAAAGAGTGACGCCACAGATAATACATTTATATATGTATATATATAATAATTACATTTTTAATGCGAGATCTTGTTATTTGGATGATGGTTAGCTATATAAAAAGTTTCCATCATTCATAACCATTAGGCCTGTCGCATGTTTGCCGTACTCTTAACCATTAGTGGTGGCGTGCGTTTGCATTATACCTGACTGTTAGCGCTAGCCCAACTTTTCATTGTGGATAATGAGAGTGAAGAGAGCAAACACATGGTTAGATTTGGCACACTGCTCTTTAGAAACTAATTGAGAAAAATAACGCAAACGCAAGTCAGGCCAAGAGGTTATCTGAATTACCATATAACTGATACCTGTCTAGTACGGCAATCAACACAACCTTAGAAGCCTCCTGCAAGACACTATTTAATAGCTGCGTTCCATTTGAGTTATCCAGATACGGATACAATTTTTTTGCAGATCCAGATCACAGTTTTGCTGCATTTACATGCAAAATATTTATCAACGAGTAGTGCTACGCACACAAGGTATATTAACTTTAGTCGCGTAACGGTGGTATGTATATATCAAAATGTTTAGGAGGAAAAAATAAATTGTTTAAGCCATGTCCGTCCGTCTGTTAACACGAGAACTTGAGTTGAATTTTTAGATATCTTAATGAAATTTGGTATGCAGGTTCCGTGGCACTCATCTCCGAGCGCTATTTAAAATGGGCGAAATCGGATGATAGCCACGCCCACTTTTTATATATAGAATATTTTCGAAAACACAAAAAAAAAATGATTATTCAGTACATAATACATTTATAAGGATGAAATTTGGTGTCTACATTAACGTTAAGGCGGAAAGTACATTTTTCAAGAAATTTTTGAAAATGGGTATGGCACCGCCCACTTTTGATTAAGCCAAGTTTAGAAATAAAATTAATTAGAAATCAAAAACCGTTCAAGATATCAAAACGAAATTTAGCACACACATTTATATTAATACAAGGTATATTCCGGAAATTGGCGAAATCGGTTAAGGTCCACGCCCACTTTTATGCGAAAGATTTTGAAAAGGATCATAGATATATTTGACAGACAATAACTTTGTTCACCAAAGCTTTATATCATTTCTATTTCACTTTCAAAGTATGCGTCAACGAAGAAAGCCGAAAAGTATAATTTTTTGAAAATGGGGGTGGCCACACCCCTTTTATAGTGGATTATTCCACAAAATTTTTTATGCCATAACTCCGCCAAAAATTGATTTATCGAAACGATATTTACCGAAAATGTACATATAAAGGTAAATGTTTATTGTAAAAATCGATGCAATCTGTCAACGGCCACGCCCAGTTTTTTAACATAGTTCTGAAAAATTTGTTTGTAAAATTTAAAACGCGATATTTTTATAACCATGCAAGCTATATCAATAAGATCTTGCACACATAATAAGCTTTTTGAACAAGACTTGACTGCACAAAAATGTTGTGGATTTTGTGGAAGTAGGCGGGGCGCCACCCACTTTTAAACATAAAAGTTCTGTTATTTTCAAAGGCGATTGGTTGTAGTTTGAACTAGATATTTCAATCAAAATTGGTCAGCTGCTTCAATAGTATGTAGTATGATGGGCCCATCAATAAGTAAACTGAAATAATAAGGACGATGAGCTGAGTTGGTTTAGCAATGTCCGTCTCTCCGTTGGTCTGTCTGTCTTTCGACAGACTTTTTCCAACAAAAAAATGTGGATGTATTGGTATTTTGAAACATTTATATAAAAATAAATTAATGGCGGCCACCGTGGTGTAGCGGTAGTGTTGCCGGCCTACCTCACCGAAGGTCCAAGGTTCGAGCCCTGGGGCAGGTAACATCAAAAGTGGTTTGAAACAGTTTTTCAAAACGGGGTCGCCCCTCGCCAGTGGTTTGGCAATCTCTGCAGTTTTTACAGTTGACTTTGGATGTATAGTATAACCGCGGATTTTCGAATTTTTTGTTTCAGTGTTCGAGAAAAACCAATGTGTCTGATCCCATATAGGGGACGTGATCCAAGGTATTTATGTGCAGACACCCGATGCCAAATAGGGGGCTTGATCCAAAGTATTTATGTGCAGAACATCTTTCAGCGTTGCTTCAAAAAAATAACACTTAGCCGGTCAAACACTGGCTACGCGGTCCACAGTATTTCTGTGCAGAACACACTTTTGCACTTTTCGGTACACCCTAATTTGCAATTACAACAACCACATGAAAATGACAGAAAATTTTCAACTTTGATTGCAAATATCTTTTCACTGAAACAAAAAATTTTAAATCCGCTTTCGGATTGTTTATACCGACATCAAAACGCGTTGTTTGATACCCTTCGCGAAATTTTTGAACGTGTTTTAGCTGTTGTCTCCTAAAGGAAACAATTACCGTCGTTTTGGTCAAATGTAAGGAGGAATTATGCACACCTAATTTTCTACCATTATCCAAAATGCTCGCCTTTCAAATTCATCGTTTTCAATAAATCATCGAGGAAGCAAAACCGCGTAAGTTTGAGCCGAGCGCATGCCATATATCAACGACTCTCGTTATCGGATAGTTATCGACTAATTGCAAATGTCATAACAATAGATGCAGCATAACATTTCACGCAACTTGAATTAACATTTGTTTAGAAATAGTAAAACATTCAATGAACCTTAGCTCGGAAAAGGCAATACAATTTGTTGAATTAGTACAATCCTACCCGTGCTTATACAACAATACTCTTCCAGAGTATGCCCGAAAGGATTTCACGGAAAGGGCTTGGATAGAAGTGTCGGAACAAATGGATTGGACAAGTGAGTAAATGTAAATAATATTCATAAAATTAAAAACGTTTTTCTGTTTGTTGAGCTTAGATTAGGTTGCGAAAATTGGTGGTAATGCTACTTTTCCACACGAGCTCCCATGCTGTTGTGAGCGTAGTTTGGTAAAATTTTGTAAGGATAAAGAATAATGCTTTTCCGAGCTGGGTGACTTGGTGCAGAGGAGAACGCTAAGCAAATGTTGTAACTGCAAGAATTCCCCCAAAGGTTAGGGAAGCGTTGTGGATATGAGCAGTAGCCCGACTGCCACTGGTACGATTTGTTTTATCCTTGGGATCGACTCACCCATATGATATGTTCTCCAAAACAGGCATCATATTCGTCGACTAGACATGGGCTGAGTATATTTGCGGTAAGGTGTGCTTGTCGTAAGATGCTACTATAATCCACTGCTCGAATGTTCGACGGGGTCAAAAAAACAGAGGACATGTGCCTGGCTATTGGGTTAAGGTAAAGTAAAGTCATATGAATACATTCCGTGAAGAAGATCTTATTATACCCTCTAACTTTGATCATTTTGATCTCGCTGTGCAATTGAAGTTTTGGCGACATAAATAGGCATCCAATAGCAGTCTAACCGTTCCATTCGGCCTACTATTATATTGATGAGTAGTAAAAAAGTGGCGTTGTGGGTCGGTTTCGGCAACATTTGGACTAGCAGTCGCCGCTCAAATTAACAAATGCTTTAAAGCATGGTACGGTGCTTTTTTTAACTAGCCACTGTTTTGTAAAATAATGTATCTAATTTTTGTATCTAATTTTCAATAATATGCATACTTTTACAATTCTTATTTTATTTTTCAGTTAACGATTGTAAAGAGAGATGGCGTAACTTTCGCAACAATTTTGTGCGCAGCCTTAAGGGTAGAAAACGTTATTACCTCCACGATCATATGCAATTTGTGCTGCAATATGTTAAGCAATTTAAAACTTCAGAGGAAAACGAAATACATATATCTTATACAAGTAGAGATCAATTTGAAGACACCAAAGATATTTTCGACGAAGTTTACCTAGAAGAAAGTACCTGCTTAGATCCTATTGTCGAGATGCACGAGAAACCAGAAATGCCAATAGCGAAGGCAAAGAAAAGGAAAAAGAATGATGGGGAAACAAGATACCTCGTTAATGGAGAAATGCAGACGCCAAAGTCAAGTGAAAACACGAAAAGAGAGCGACGGGACAATTATAGGGAAATGTTCCTCTTAAGTTTAGTGCCGGATGTGGAGAAGTTAACAGATGAAAATTTTATGCAATTTCGCATTAATTCAATTGTTGATCTGCAAAAATGTCTACTAAAACAGTCGAAAAATACCAAAGCTAATAGCCCTTAGTTGGATGACGTTTCTCAAAGTGATCGTGCCCATTACGCAGGGCGAACCACTGTTAATAACAACAACATAGCCCTTAGCCATTTGTTTTATTTTATTGGACTGTTATATAGTGTAGACATATGTAAATAGCTTATTTTAATGTTTATCTTATTTATATTAAAATGCACGTTTTTCGATGCCAGCAGTTTCGTTCATTTAGCTCTTGTTAAAATAGCAAATATTCACGTTGAACTCAAGATAATAGGAAAAAGATTTTGCAGTTTCGAGTATCGAAAAGACCAGAATTTTTTAGCTCCAAGGAGGTAGCGATTTAGATACCTGTTAAAATAACAACCCGTTTTTTTGTTACTTGAATGAGAGTGACTGGGTAGTAAGCGCCTTTGTAGCTACAGACAGGCGGATCAACTTCCAAATCAGGGTGTACACTGTTCTGCACCTTATTGTTGTTGTTGTTGTTAACAGTGCTTCGCCCTGCCCCAGATTGGACAGGGTTACACTGAAATAACAGCCCTTGGCCGGGTGAAAAAACCCGGGTCATTCCGGTGCGATAGAACCGGCTGTTGTGGGAATGTATGTATTAGTATGTAGTTATTTTATATAAAATATTGTGACCTCACTGAACAACTCAGAAACCAACTGTCTACATATTTTATTTTAACAAAAGTATAAACAGCAATTACGATTTACACTTATTCAAGCATAGAATAATGCATTTAGATTTTTTTCAACATTTAGGGTTACATTAATTACGTTACTTTGTGTGACGACAACTACGATTTATTCCATATACGTCATGCAGGTCGTCCGAGTAGACTACTAATTACATTACTCCGGCTACCATGCACAAGATAAACTTTGGAGTTATCTCAATATTCGCCTTTGAGTCCTCATATTAGGTTTTGTTTATTTTTTGCCTGTTTGAAAGCATCACTCAAGAAAATTCACACCAAATAAAAAATTTGTATAAATTAAAAAAATTTTAAAATCTACACATGTTATATTTTCTTTCTTCGGTAAGGTATATGCAAATTAAAAACTGAGCTCAGCTACTTTTAGCCTAGTCAATCATTGTTGTAAAATATTGTTGTTCTGTGTCCTTGTAACTATTGTCACGCTTATATTAATACTGCTAATACTTTATTCTTTCTTGTTGTTGTTCTCAATATTGTACCTGTAATAGTATATAAATTTTTAAGTTTTCAGTTTTAAGAATTATACCCAATTTTATGTAATCACTGTTGCACTATAAAAGATCAACCAGGATCTTATTGTGCTAATACTGACAATCAATAAATGAAATGAAATTTAAAAAAAAATTAGAAAAAATTTTATATGCCTGTTTCCGCCCGGGATCGAACCGGGGGCCTTCCGCGTGTTAGGCGGATGTGATAACCACTACACCACGGAAACAGATACACAATTTGTGACAAAGCTATTACAAAACCCTGAGCACTGAATTGTTTGTTAAGGAGAGCAGCATATTTTCACTAGTGCTCTCTTGGTGATATCACAAAATGCAAGTGTGCACACCGATTAGTGTTGTCAATCCCGTACATTACTTAGCAAGTCCTGCAGGTATCAAGTTGGAAATAAAAATTGATTAGTTGCTAGAATACCGAATAGAAAGATTTATAAGTGAATTGAGAGAAGATTCAACTAAGAGAATATCCAAGAACGAATGTGAGTGGACGCTGGTAAATCGCTGGTAGGTAATTTGCCACTGAATCATTTGTTAAATACTTGAAATCACAGGACCATAGTAATAGTCAAATTAAAAAAGCGTTTTATCGAATTAAACATGATTTTTATATAAACACCATTTTAACTCTGTTATCTTACTTATATTATAAATGCGTAAGTTTGTGAGTGAGTAGTGTGTTTGAAATGTTTTCACGCCCAAACTACAGCACCGATCTGTACGAAATTTTGCACACTTATTTCCCGATGCCTCGGATAGGTAACAAGTTTCATGAAATCTCAATACCTCACATGGTTATGGAGTTATGGGCACTAATGTGACCCAACTAACCCAACAATTTATTTTATCCAATGAATTTATGCAATTTGGTGCCCTGAACCTTAAAATGTGCATACAATATGGGTATTGAACGAAAGGGGAAGGTTACAGGATTCTGTTGGACTTTGCAATATTTCGATAAATTAATCGATAGTTGATTTATCGGTCAGAATGTGGTTACCTTAAAACCCATGAATTTGCATACAATATGGATATCAAACGAAAGGGGAAGGTCACAGGATTCTTTTGGACTCTGCAATATTTTGATAAATTAATCGATAACTGAGTTATCGGTCATAATGTGGTTGCTCCAAAACCCCTGAATTTGCATACAATATGGGTATCAAACGAAAGGGGAAGGTCACAGGATTCTTCTGGACTCTGCAATATTTCGATAAATTAATCGATAGCTGATTTATCGGTCAGAATGTGGTTACCTTAAAACCCCTGAATTTGCATACAATATGGATATCAAACGAAAGGGGAAGGTCACAGGATTCTTTTGGACTCTGCAATATTTTGATAAATTAATCGATAACTGAGTTATCGGTCATAATGTGGTTGCTCCAAAACCCCTGAATTTGCATACAATATGGATATCAAACGAAAGGGGAAGGCCACAGGATTCTTTGGGACTCTGCAATATTTCGATAAATTAATCGATAGCTGATTTATCGGTCAGAATGTGGTTACCTTAAAACCCCTGAATTTGCATACAATATGGATATCAAACGAAAGGGCAAGGTCACAGGATTCTTCTGGACTCTGCAATATTTCGATAAATTTATCGATAGCTGATTTATCGGTCAGAATGTGGTTACCTTAAAACCCCTGAATTTGCATACAATATGGATATCAAACGAAAGGGGAAGGTCACAGGATTCTTTTGGACTCTGCAATATTTTGATAAATTAATCGATAACTGAGTTATCGGTCATAATGTGGTTGCTCCAAAACCCCTGAATTTGCATACAATATGGGTATCAAACGAAAGGGGAAGGTCACAGGATTCTTCTGGACTCTGCAATATTTCGATAAATTAATCGATAGCTGATTTATCGGTCAGAATGTGGTTACCTTAAAACCCCTGAATTTGCATACAATATGGATATCAAACGAAAGGGGAAGGTCACAGGATTCTTTTGGACTCTGCAATATTTTGATAAATTAATCGATAACTGAGTTATCGGTCATAATGTGGTTGCTCCAAAACCCCTGAATTTGCATACAATATGGGTATCAAACGAAAGGGGAAGGTCACAGGATTCTTCTGGACTCTGCAATATTTCGATAAATTAATCGATAGTTGATTTATCGGTCAGAATGTGGTTACCTTAAAACCCCTGAATTTGCATACAATATGGATATCAAACGAAAGGGGAAGGTCACAGGATTCTTTTGGACTCTGCAATATTTTGATAAATTAATCGATAACTGAGTTATCGGTCATAATGTGGTTGCTCCAAAACCCCTGAATTTGCGTACAATATGGATATCAAACGAAAGGGGAAGGCCACAGGATTCTTTGGGACTTTGCAATATTTCGATAAATTAATCGATAACTGAGTTATTGGTCATAATGTGGTTGCTCTAAAACCCCTGAATTTGCATACAATATGGGTATCAAACGAAAGGGGAAGGCCACAGGATTCTTTGGGACTCCGCAATATTTCGATCAGTCACAATTGATCAGCTGCTTCTTAGTAGTATATAGTAGAAGCTATATACCTTTTTTGATTACATTCCTTTAATGAACATGAAATGTTTTTAAGTATGAGAAGAGATGGTCCCATCAATAAGCAAACTGAAATAATAAGGACGGTGAGCTGAGTCGATTTAGCAATGTCCGTCTCTCCGTTCGTCTGTCTATTTGAAAGCAAAATTTTACAAACAAAAAATGTGCATGTTTGGTATTTTGAAAAAATGTGGTTAGCAGTTGTTGGTAGGGAAGCTATTTATGTACAAATAAATTAAAGGCGGCTGCCGTGGTGTGGCGGTAGTGTTGCCGGCCTACCACACCAAACGTCCAAGGTTCGAGTCCTGGGACAGGTAACATCAAAAGTGGTTTGAAAAGTTTTTCAAAACGGGGTCGCCCCTCGGCAGTGGTTTGGAAAACTCTCCGAGTGTCTTTCTGCTATGGAAGGCTTCTCAGCAAAAATGCATCTCCTTTGTAAATGCCGTTCGAAGTCGGCAAAAATCTGTAGGTCCCGCTAATTTGTAGGAAAAAATTCGAAACGGCACGCCACAAATTGCAAAGGATGCTTGGCGCAAAACATCTCTTAGAAGGTTTATGATGATATACCTGTTGTATATCGCGCCATACATTTATATTTTTTTAAAATTAATTTACCCCTCGAAACTCATAACAGAAGTGTTTTTATTGAAAATTGGTTTTATAATACGAGCTTAAAAGTATTAAAATAGACCTGCGTAAATTGGTATGCCATAATAGATCACTACTAGGTATATAATGTTCGGTTCCACCCGAACTTAGACTTCCTTACTTGTTTGCTTCTAGTGTTGTTACAACAACAGAAAAAACAGTGGAAGATCTTGTATACCATTCTGATCTTGTTAAAAATTTGTCTTTCTCCCAAAACACAGTAGTTTAACTGCTGTCTATTGTGTCATGTTTTCACATGAAGGTGGCAATTAAGCCGTCAATTTGACAATTTATTGTATTTTGAAGCAATTTGTGTGACATTTTTTCCAATATTTTGTTTTTGTTTCTCAAATATCCTGCAGGAAGTGTTGCACAAACACTTTTGAACATGAAAATTGTCCTTATTAGAATTCGCAGTGGCGTATTTGACTTTCACCTCAATTATTGGCCATAGGAAATGTAAGCGTACTCCTGCGGGGGACAGGAAGTCAGGCAGAAAAGAAGGAAGTCAGTCAGGCAGCTTGCGGTTTTGGTTTTCTGCCAGCGGCTAGGAACACCAGCAGTATGAATCGTACGAACTCTATTATTACGAATGATTGGCTGCAGGTTGAAAATGAATTGGACGGTCACATGGCCAACATGAACATGCAACATTTAGGACAAAACACTTTTAACAATGGTAAAGTAAATATGTGCATAAATAGTAGGTATCAGCAAGGTATCCACGTACGCATAGCAACAAAGGATAATGAATGGAAAAGTCAGCCAAGCAGAGTTTGCTTTACGCAATTTTCAGACTAACAATTTAAAAGGTGGCAACTGCAATAATAACAGCAAAAACAACTATCCAACCGCAGTCAATAAGAGACGAACTATTGGTGGTAAAAGTCAGCAGCTGCTGAGACAATTATCGTTTCATATAAAACTAAATGAATAGGTATGAGTAGCGTGTGCTAAACTCGGGATCCCGAAACCATAATTTTTTTATAATGTACAGTGCACGGCAATATAGCTAGTAGGTACAATTCCTAAAAACTAGTTAAATCAAAGAGGATAGATATGTATATGACATATCTATCCTCTTTGGTTAAATTGTCAAAAACTCAAAACTCGCTAGGAGCGGGAGAGTAACACTTAAAAGTACGGTATTGCTTTCTAGTAGAAAATTTAGCTTCTGTAAAATTCATTAGGTTATTTACAAATAGGGAAATTAATAAATACGATTCTCAGTTTAAAACACAATAAAATTTCCGACACTTTTAAAAAGCAAGCAAAATGGTACAAGATGGTCCTTTTAGAGATCAAAATTTTCTTTCCATTTGTTTGTCTCAAATGCACAACAGCTGATGGTTTGACAGATTTATCAGAAGTAGTCTGCAAAAATTCTTCTGGCTGGCAACTTATGACTGGGGAAGAAGCATGCATGGTTCAATCATATATAGTTGACGTAATCGGCCAAACCCACGAAATTACCGTTGGACGTCATTTTAGCTGAAGTTATCGGTGCGTTATCGGTAACCTTACAAAACAGCTGATTCGACCAACCTTATGAGAAACATGCAATCGATTATTGGTGCTGTATCGTAATTCCGTATATGTAAAGTAACCTTAACGACCAATTGAATGTTGGTTTTTCTCTTACGTTAAGGATACGACTACAGCGATACGACAAACGCACCTATAACTTCAGCTTTAATCCTTATGTCGAAATGCACATGTGAGAGGGAACGCGCAATAACGATCCGCCTATTTTCTAAGCTTTACACCTATAACACACACATAGTCACAAAATTTCTTAAAATGTAATCACAAAGCACTCGTTAAATATCAATTCACAGCGAATTTTTATTAAAAATAAATAAAACACGAAGCGAATTCAATAGCTTTTCCATGAACTCTAAACAAAGAATGTAAACAGAAAACAAAGATATGATAGTTTGACATAAGGTGTAGATGAGGAAGAAGAAGGCGCTATGCGATCTGCGTCAACCATATAAATCAATTCACCATGGAAGCATGTTTACTGCTATTTTCGTGCTCTCAGTAGTCTAAGAACCAAGTACGTGAGTAATTTTCTGAAACTTCTAAATATTTCTGAATAGTACGGGATCACAGCTAGTGTGATGTTGTGCTAACATTACTTCATACTGTTACTCTGCGTATCTATATCTATATTAAAAAAAAAAAAAAATTAGAACCTAATCTTCGTAGGATCAAAACATCCTTTCGATTGAGGCTACTTCTCTAATTAAAATTTTGAAATGACATACTCCTGCTAGTTATAAATGGACATAGGAGTATTTTCAAATAAAAATTTAAATCAATAAAATGTAATTCCGATATTACATTTACCAATAGCGCGACGTATTGCTAGACCCTTAGCCATTGCAAATATACTTTACATGGATTCTATATAAGAAGAATTAAGTGTGGCATTGGGAGTTGGGACAGAGGGAGGTGGAAACGAGAGAAGAATATAAACAGGTGTAGGAAGAGGAAAAAGGCGGCGATGAGATAGAAGGGGTTGGGAAGAAGGAGAATAGGAATATAATAGAGATAGATTTAAGGACATGAATAGGAAGAGTTAAAGTGAAAAAGAAAAGGATAGGAAAAGGAGGAAGAAGAAAAACATAGAGAATTCAAATTAATATGAAAGGTGTGATGGTGGCAGAGAACGTTCGAGAGATGAAGACTAGAGAGAGTACAATGTTTCAAATGTACGCAGGTAAATTTTCGACAGGACAACGTCCGCGGGGCTTGCTAGTTCTCTCATAGAATCATCATCAAAATCATCTATAGTGGAGTTATAAGAGAGATTCATTTTAAACACGGTTGAACTGTGGTCATATTTCTGTTGGAGAAGTCTACGAATACTCTGGCTAGATAAGTGTTAACCTACTAGAGTATAAAGACCAAAGATGAGCCAGAGTGATTCGAATCTTTATAGGTACCTTGTCGTCCGGATCAAACGGCTGTGTTATATATTACAAGATGTTATCGGAACTTTTTAAATGCGAACTATGCTATTTCGGGATTGTATTTTGATGTTGTAAATTTTTTATTGTTATGAGTCCAATTAGTTGGCATACTATTCGCTCTGGCGGTAGCGTAATTCCATTGGCATAGATGTATCGTAGCCTTCAGTGCCTTATCAGGTATCCCGTAGGAGTTTTTTAGATTGAGCTTCGAACTTCTATCAGAGACGGACGATAGCAGTGTGAGCTATGCTTCTAAAGACTTGTTTTTTGTTGTTGTCAATATTTTAACGTTGTGATTCCAATGATTTGTGTTCACTAACAAATTAGGAAATGCTTCTCGAAGTACCTGGGCCTTACGCTAGGTATCCTGGCTATTATCCTACACAACCGTGGACAAGTTCACAATACAATCATTAAATTGTGCCATATCAGCACTTACGGCAAATATAAAGTTTGAAGTACAAACCTTTAATTTGCCTCGCCAGGAACGAATAGTTCCCACAACACCGCTGCACTCTGCTTAGCACGTAGTTCGAGTTAGGAATAAGACGGATCCTTCCGGCAGTTAAGTAACATACCAAACTGACAACTTTCGAATGTTAAATGGTGTTCCGACAGATTATGAGCGTCTTACCTCGAAGGTTTGTAAATTTCTTGTCAACTCTCGGCAGGAAAATGCCTTTAGCAGAGCCCATACTGCACTCAAATCTTTTTCAATCAACGAACAACTACCTCAAGACAAGGCAGATGGTAATGAGTTTTCTAAGAAGAGCAACATCTTACTTGCAGGTCGCGGCTTCGCTCTAATTTCAGTAAAATACCGAAAGTACGGGATCAATACTTACCGTTAGTGTCACCATCCCTATCTTGTATATAACTACCCGTTTGTGCCCCTTTTATTTAGTTTTGACTATTTGTTGTGGCTATAAAGGCTGCAAATCGCGCTAAGCTATTCATGATATTCAGGATATCGTGGTCCAGAGACCATTAATTTAAAAAGCTGGTCCTTAGAGTTTAATTTCATTGTAAGCAAAGAGAAACATGGTGCACCAACAACAGCTGGGCGACAGTTTACATAGCTCGAAGGATGTAATACAAACTTGGTTACATATTTATGTATGTAAGTATGTATAAATGTGATAACGTCCCTTAACATAAAAATCCTGTAAATTACACTTTTATAGTTGTAAGACCACGTTCTGTGTGTTGTGTTAGGCGTTGACTTCAGAAGGGGTTTACTTTTTCAACTTCTGATCTTGGTAGTTAAATATGGGAAAATATTAATGGGCGGCACGTGATAAGATCAGCTTCCTGGTTATTATACTATTTAAATACTTTGCAAGTTAGGGAAATGCAAGCTATTACTGTCGTAAATATTTTTATGATATATTGAAAAATTGACCAGACTTCAAAGGGGCGTTTAAATGGAGCACAATTTGGGATCCCTAAGTATTTCCAACAGTCTTTTTAGAACAATGTTTGTTGTTCGCTTTCGAGGTTCTATATAGTTCTTCTTTTATTTCTGTTGTGATAGAAACACGTTTCGGGTGCGGATCATCTTCAATAAAAGCAAAGGTCCAAAATCTGCAATTTCTCCAGGTTCTTTTCTTAGAGTTAAGGTCTAAAGTCCCACAAGTAAAATCCATTAGCTCGTTGCCGGTTTGACTAAGTCTCTCACGCCCAGTTTGCGAAGTTGCTATTCGTATTGATTCGGCTGAATCCGCTTCAATGCCATGTTTCTTGGTCGGTAGTTCGTCATTTCCTATTTGAGTCGCGACATTGTCATTCGTAATTCTTCATAGTCGGCTGAAAAATAGGTTCTAAACAATAAGCAGAACTTTTCACTCCATAACTTGAGTAATATTCTACTCAAGAACGCGTACAAATCAGCTGTTGCGTGATAGCAGAAAAATATGCGATTAAGTTGAAGAAGAATTAAGGGCCGTTTTCGCCATCACGATAATCATTCGGTAAGCTATCAAATTAACCGCCGATTAGTGTTAACCGGCTTTTATGCAAGCACCCTAGGGACCGTTTTTATAAAAGCCGGTAATCGTTAACCGGAGTTTAATTGACGTATGTTGTACGGTTAGCTGTCAAATTAAACGCCGGTTAGCATTAACCGGCCCTAAGAGTCATATCGGAGGTAAATATATAGTTGCTATTTAGCAAAAAATTTAACAAAGAAATAGGTGTTTAAAAACTGTATCCTTTAGTTTTCTCATAAAAGGGTAGCTTTGACCTTTTTTTAGGATAGTCCGAATAAAATCAACTCTTAAAAGTCAATAGAATTTTAGAAGAGTTAGAAATGTTTGAGGAAGCAATGGTTATATCAGGCTTGATCAACGAACGAAACGATTCTATTTCGTTTAGTTAGTTCACAAAATAAAACTATCAAAATAATTTCATTTCGGTAATTCACAAAACTAAACTATGAAAATGTAACCGATAACGTTGCAACAAAATAAATCAACGAAAATATCTCAATTAAACTGTGTTGGCAATACCTTCAAGAGACGCATATGTAGCTCTTGGTTAAATCAAATCAATTCGTGCAAATATAAACTTGATTTTTGCGCATTGAAAAATTTACATGGGAATTATATTCTGCAAATAAGTAGATTATATAGTTATTTATATTATGAACCCTAGACACGTAACCTTCGTGGATTCGACGAATAAGCTATTCAAAATTTTCTGTCTCTTTTAAAGACTGCCTTTCTAAAAGACTTGAAAAAATATATCTGAATTGTTCCAAAATAATAAAAAAATGTTTTATTTCGAGGATTAAGATTAAGGTGCAATAAATGAAACCAAAAATTAAATAACTATATTATAAATGAGTATTTTAAAGAATGGTTAGGTTTTATAGGGAGTGAGCGAAGGTTAGCTTTCCACGGTTAAAAAGTAAGAACTCCAAAAATTCGATCATTTTTTTTCGTTAATCAACAAAATACTATTATTTTGATAATTTCATGATCGTTTTTAGTACAAAGCAATTATGTTGATAAATGCCTAAACGATAAAAACTGAATCGCTTCATTAGAAACGATTGGATTTTTTCAGTAAGCGATAATATTATCGTTACGATGCGTCCCTGGGTTGTCTGCGAACAAAATTACTCATTTCTTATCCACTTATTTCATTAACGCAATTAACTGTTTCCCATTAGTGGCTGGTAGGGTATATAATATTTAACAAAATATGTTGATAAGAACTTAATACAAACATGGGTTAGATATCCCAGGGGTCCAGTTATTTTTAATGCTCTATGGTCATACATGCTCTGTGTACGTGAATTTGGTCCGAGAACAACCCTGGTGAAATTTTATCGCAACCAATTTTATTCGTGGCCAACCGAAAAATAGATTTTTGAAATGAACCTTTCGAGATATTTCGAAAGGCCTAAAATCTTCGGCGAAGCTTCGCTCTACTCTAACAAAGAATTTGTCTCCAACATGAAATTAAATCAGATTTATATGCGCGTGACCCTTTCCTAACTATTTTTTTTGTAGTCTCGACTCGTGCACCAACTAAACTCTTATGCATTCTCAAAACATTCACGGACTCTTTTTTGTTATCGTACAATTCTATTGTACGACTACTAACTATAACCTTTAACCCTCTTCACTTTTTTGTTCACGTCATTAATTGGTTGCACCATCAATCAAATGTAACCGCAACATTGAAAATTGCAACAACTGTGCGGTGCAATTAATCAAGCTCAATGTTCATTGAAACCGGTGTGGTGCATGCGCAGTGTGAATTGTTGACAAATGTTGCTGAGAGTCGGTAAGCAAATAAGAAAAAAAAACTAGCTGCAATCAATAAATGTTTATTTGTAAAGCATTTTTATTGCATCTAATGCACATGCGCAACTGTTAACAAATATTTCAAAGTGGGGTGGTATATGCTCCGTACTGGAAAAGAGGTTTAAAAATAAGGGTTGCAGTAGGCCAGTGTTTCATGGGTACTTAGGCCACTTAATGGTGTTGGTTTCAAAGTTTAATAGTTGTATAGGGGAATCGAACAAAATAAGCGGAAAACAAAAACTAACTATTAGCACAACTAACAATAAGTAATTTTTAAGGCGTGGCTGTGCAGCTTAGAAGGTAAAAAAAAGTGTTAAGAACATTTATTTAAAATTTTTTGGTTTTTTGTTATTTATTTCATTGGTGTCGAAACAATGCTAAAACATTGCAATTTGACGCTTACGCTGGATGCTAGTATATTTATACCTAGTTGCGCTTAAAATAAATCAGTAATTCGGTTTCCATGGCGGTTGTTTGTAATGCCCTAACGGATCGAAAGCGACACGGACTTCCATATCGATTATCAGCATCAGAAAAGAAATCGATTTGCTATCCAACGGTATTGGAATTTGAAATAATTTTTTAACTTTATTCAGTAATCGACTTTTTTCTTTAGGGATACAATGTTTCTGAAATATCGATTGTTAGGTAAATAATCGATTTTTTGTAAGAAACATGCCTAATCGATGCATAAGTGAAAATCAAAGACTCAAACCGTAACCGATTAAAAGCGACTAATTTTTCGAAACCATTATTTTGTTCTGAAAGCGGGTTTCATTTTTTCCTTTTCAGTTTTTTATTTCATTTTGTGGACATATAGTTATATTCTTTTACAAGATGGTACCCTAAATAATTTTTATGGGAGATTGCTGAGCAAAATTATGAAAGACGCAGTCAAAGTAGTAAGTTAAAATTTCCTAAACGATTGGTTTTCAATTTTTTCTTATATTAATTTTTATACTTGTTCATTTTTTAGTGACCAATAAGCTATTGAATTTGAGGACAACAATGGCATAGTAAAACGGCAAAACGCGCGGCAGCCATGTTGAAAATCGCTTTGTCTGGAACGTCAAAATATGTTGCGTTCCAATCAACTATCCAGATCAGTATCAGGATCAAGATCTCATGGGAACGATACGGATTAGTTGTATGAGAGTTGTTTGTGTATATATGGGTGTTTATATACAAGGTGGCGCAAAAGTAATCCTCCTATCAGAAAATGCTATAAATTTTGCGATTGGCCCCTAAAGTCAGTTCTGTTTTGACATTTGTGTAGTAAACACATGCAAAATACACGTTAATAAACAATGTTACACTACACTGCTCCAGAACGCGGAATATTGCTGACTATTTATTTGACCAATAATCGGTCGGGGCCAAACGGTCACTGTGAATGGTGAGCGCTACAGAGCAATGATCAACGACTTCTTTTTGCCGCAACTTGATGAATTGGGATTGGAAAACATGTGGTTCCAACAAGACGGTGCAACAGCACACACTGCACGTGCCACAACCGATATGCTGAACATCGGAAGCTTACTTTTGCGCCACCTTGTATGTATGTCTGTGCTACCAAGCAAATAAGGGTTGGCTGCCGGAAAAGCCTACTACAAAAAACTAAACGAACAGAACTTTTATACGGATCCGAAATTTATCTAGATAAATATCAAGATCACAACGTTGTTGTTGCATTTACATGCAAAATTTCTATCTGGATCTGGATCACTCCTGATTGGAACACGCCTATAATTGTGCCACTAATGCGCCAAGCAGATACAATATGGCGATACGTTGGAAAAACAGACAGCTGAGTACAATGTGAGTGTTTGTGTGTATAACAATAGATTCGACGGATACGGCAAAGTGGATTTTGCTCAAAATTTTGACGTATGGCGGATACGTCTACGGTGACGTACTGTATCTGCTTGGCGCATGTGTTTGCCTTTGCGTTTGTTTCGATAGCCTAGCCAGCAAAATCATCGTAAACAAGCTCGTCAACTGATGTTTTTCGAAGAAAACTGATAAAATATCGTTTATATAATCTGTTTACTATAGTTTTCAAATAATCTCAACATGCAAAGTGAATGTAAAGTACATTTTTAAAACGTTTATTGGAATAAACACTAAGGGCCATTGTCACAGTGGCGAGTTGATTTACGTTCCACCGTTAACTCTAGCTTTTAAATTTTCAAGTTGAGTTACCTAGAGTTTAACCGCTCATCATTGTGTATTGGCTAGTAAATATTAAACAAAAATATAGCAAAAATAACGAAAATAAAATTGTGAATCGATAGTTAACTGTGGAATGTAAGTTAATTCGGCACTGTGAAAATGGCCCTAAGAGGGAATTTCTGAGAGGCTTTCAACTGTCTTAGACAGAATTTCCCTGTAAAAGTCACGTTGACAGAATTTTTTTTCCGCCAGAATAGCAACGCCTTGCAAATCGCTTTACGAAAGGTTTTCAACTGTTTTAACCAGAGTTGACCTGTAAGTTTACAAGCCGTTGATTTTTCGTTTGTAAAAAATTTGAAAATAAAAGTTGTATAGTAAAAACGGCATGTTGATTGAAAGCTTTTAAAAATTTTCAGAGAAAGTTTGATATACATTTTTTGAAACCATTTTTTAAATTATAGTTTGGTTCGTTTTCTTAAATTCATTAACATAAATTCTTTCTTTTAGCTGCTGTTTTTTCTATTTCTTGCAAAATTGAGGAAGCGCTTAAAATGCACCATGGGGTTTTGCTATGCTTGTTGGGTGTTTGTTTACGGGCAGTTCGCCATTTTATAAAAAAAGAAAATGACAAAAAATCTAATCAGCTGTTGAGATTATATTACCCGTATAGGTATGCCCTTTTTCTAATCCTGATTTCTCAAAAAATCTAAGATCAAATTCGATGAAGTTTCCATGACGGATGGACACATATATATAGAAGCGGCTAAATATATGTATTGAAAAAAATCGAATACTTTTTTATTAAAAAAATTTGGTAATTTTTAAAATTTATTTGGCTACATTTCACCCATATATGGCATGAACAATATTTATTATTTTATTGGCAAAAATCAATGCGGTACGCAGGAAAAGCTTTCAAAAAAGCAGACCTATTTTAAACCACTTCAATCGTAGCTAAGTAATAAACTCAATACATTTTGTTGTCCACAAGCTTGTATTCGTTTGTTAATTTGAAACCTAAACCGGAACCGGAACGAAGCCGAAATAAATGTTGAATAACGGTTGCATCTCTTGGTAAAAATATGTCATGAAGAATTAAGTAATTTAAGATAATAAGTATACAAAAATAAGCAAATTTACGATTTTCAGGTTTTATTAATTCAAATTTGGATTATTCGTGTATTAGATTTGGGCAATGAAAAAATCGAATATGAATTGTTACTTGTGTTTTCAGCTGTAGTGTGTACATAGTTTTAAACATATTTACATCCATCGCACACATGACTTTATCTACAAAAATTTATTTAAAATGTGTAATCCTTATAATCGATGTTTACTATCAATAAATTCGATAAAAAGGCGGGTTAAGTAGAAATCGATCATTTATTCACAACCCTAACGAATAACACGCCCACTTTTTTACAATAATGCTAAAAGGATGCGTCCACTTCATTATTTATGAATGTATATTTGTATATCCACTATTATCTCGAAAACGGCTAAAACTATTTGGATGAAATTCTGTGTTTAGTGAACTATATTCTACGAATTTCTACTTAGGTGTTGCCACATAAGATGCTTTTACAGGGTACTACCTTTCTTAACTTTCTTAAAATGAGATATGACAATATAGAAATAAAACAAATGTATTTTAGGTTGTATTTGGAGAAAAAAGTTTTCAAGTAAGGTAATCTCCTGGGCTTGCCAACTAATCCTATTATATTCTTTCTTTTGTATATCCATTATTATCGCCCAAGCGACTTGACTCATTTGGATGAACTTCTTACCTATTCCAGCCTACCTCAGCAAGCGAAAAACCAAATTTACCAAGAAACTTTACCACTAAATTTGCTCTCAAGCTTTTCTGCAGCATTTACCGGAACGTAGGCGAAATTCGGCGCATGCATCAGCTTCTATGCAGAATATGCTCGGATGAATGCATGCCTGAAGATTGGAATCTAAGTGTTCTCTGCCCAATCCACAAGAAGGGCGATCCTGCAAACTATCGCGGAATCAGCCTTTTGAATATCGCATATAAGGTCCTATCAAGCGTATTGTGCGAAAGACTGAAGCCTGATGTGAACAGACTGATTGGACCTTATCAGTGTGGCTTCAGACCTGGTTAATCTACCATCGACCAGACTTTTACAATACGCCAAATCTTGGAAAAACCCCGTGAGAAAAGAATCGGCACACATCAGCTCTTTGTTGATTTTGAAGCCGCTTTCGATAGCACGAAAAGGAGCTGCCTATATGCCTATATGCCGTCTGAATTTGGTTTCCCCGCAAAACTTATACGGCTATGCAAAATGACCTTGAGCAACACCGCCAGCTCGGTCAGAATTGGGAAGCACCTCTCCGAGCCGTTCGAAACTAAACGAGGTTTCAGACAGGGTGACCCCCTATCGTGCAATTTCTTTAATTTAATGCTGGAGAAAATAATACAAGCTGCGGAACTTAACCGCGCTGGAACAATATTTTATAAAAGCGTGCAACTGTTGGCATATGCTGACGATATTGATATCATTGGCCTTAACAACCGCGCCGTAACTTCTGCTTACTCCAAATTAGAAAAAAAAGCGGAAAAATGGGTTTGGTGGTGAACGAGGGCAATACGAAGCACCTTCTGTCATCATGCAAAGAGTCAACGCATTCGCGCCTTGGCAACCAAGCCACTGTTGGCAGCAATAATTTCTAAATAGTAAAGGACTTCGTTTACCTGGGAACCAGCATTAACACCAACAATAATGTTAGCCTAGAAATCCGACGAAGAATTACTCTTGCAAACAAATGCTACTTCGGACTGAGTAGGCAATTGAAAAGTACAGTCCTCTCTCGACAAACGAAAATAACACTCTACAAGTCACTCATCGCACTCGTCCTGCTATATGGTGCAGAAGCGTGGACAATAACAGCATCTGATGAGGCGGCTCTGGGAGTATTCGAGGGAAAGGTTCTTCGAAAGATTTGTGGACCTCTACGCGTTGGCGACGGCGAGTACCGAAGAAGATTTAATGATGAGCTGTATGAACTTTACGCAGACGCCGACATAGTTCAGCGAATTAAAACACAGCGGCTTCGCTGGCTAGGCCACGTAGTGCGAATGAGCGAAGATGCTCCAGCCCAGAAGGTATTCCTATCGGCACCCGCCGGTGGAAGCAGAGGAAGAGGGAGACCACCACTCCTATGGAAGGACCAAGTGGAGACCGATTTGCGACCCCGCGGTGTTTCCAATTGGCGCCAGTTGGCGCAACGAAGAAACGACTGGCGAGCTATGTTGGACGGTCAAAATAGCCCGGGCGGTTAGATGACCATTTAAAGAAGAAAAGGCGAAATTCGGTACAAGTCAGGGGGTATTCTACAATATTTCACAACTACGTATATAATGCACGGTTTGACCTGAACTTATACTCCCTTATTTGTTAATTTGTTGCCTTTGCAATCGTGTCGAAACAAAGATACTTCAGCTCATATGAAAAAAACTGTGCAACTTGAAGCGCTCACTCGACCCTATCTCGAGGTTCATACCAATGACGCTGTATTGAAATTTGAATCTATCGAGCTAATGGATGATAATTTGTAGATTCATACCAAATTTCTATTTATTTATGAATGCGCTTCTGAGTGCCATTACTTGCTGCGCATGCCTGACTTCCATTCAGCTGTATTTTTGTTTTGCTGCGTACAGCCTTCGACCGCGCGCATAATTAAGTCTCTGTGACCCAGGCTCGTTGGCCATCCTTATCCTAATTGTCCTGTCGTCCATGTGTGAATTGTTGCATATGTTGTATGTGTGCCATGTGTTTGTGATATGAGAGGGATGCAATGTGTTTTGCTCGAGTGGTGAAGTATGCATGTTTGCTTAAATCCATTTACATTTGCCTCTGATTTGTTTGCTTTTCTACGCCTGCTCGTTTATATCCTTTTAAGCCAACCGTTAAGTGTACTTTGTGGTGTTGACATTAATGTCTACAAACATATACATATATATATTAATAAACCTTTTAGTTTTGTTGTTTTATTTTTTGAATTGTAATTGCTTCGCTAGTCGAGTTAGTGGTGTTGATTGATTTTAGCCCCTTAAACCAGAACTCCATACTAAGGAACTTCATTGGTTGAGGCGTTTCAGAATTTCATCTCTTTTGTCCGCTATTTCACTTACAGAGCTAGCAAAAGCTAACCCCCAATCGACCAGGTGCTCGGCGCTCTACAGTACTCCTTGTTTGTTTTTAGACGGAAATAAAAAATCGGCAAAATTGCTCCGTTTTCAGACAAAATTCTTTTTCTTAGTAGTCACAGCCCAAAAATCTGTTAAGGTGATTCCGTAGTTTCAATCGAAAATTTGGTAGCCACTACCAACTCAGTTCATCCGCCAGCCCACTGGAAGATTTATTCTAGCATGTCTTTTAGTAATAACTTCTGTTTATATAAAAATATTGTAGTCAAATTTGCCACTAATTTTTTGTTGTAATATGAAAGTATATCATGGCCGCAATCGAAACATTAACCATGCCCACTTTCCATGTATATTGAGGGATAGGTGATTCTGTGGTTTGCTTAGGCGATTGTTACCGAGGTGGACAAACCCTTACCGGAGATGGATCCTGTTGCTCCTTGAATGCTTTGATTGCGGGCGAGCACTTGTGGCTCTGTGAAAAACCCCGATTTGGGATTGGAAACAAAAACTATATCTTTGGAGTATTTCATAAACTTAACCCCGAAAAGATGGGGAGAAGGGTAAAATAAACAAGTAAGGAAGTCTAAGTTCGGGGGAACCGATCATTATATACCTAGTAGTGATCTATTATGGCATACCAATTTACGCAGGTCTATTTTAAAACTTTGCACATTTTATGTTTGAAAAATTTTGCGTTCAAATAGACAGACGAACAGACAGAAAGACGGACGGAGAGACGGACATGGCTAAATCGACTCAGCTCAGTGTGCTTATTATTTCAGTTTGCTTATTGATCGGATCATCTCTTCTTCTTCTAATACTTACAAACATTTCATGTTCATTAAAGGTATGAAATTCAAAAAAGGTATATAACTTCTGATTTTTGTTCGTTCTGAACGAAACTAGGCATTGAAAATGGCAGAACGCCGAAACCGGTTTGTCACAAAACCAAACTTGACAAGGGATGACGGAAAATCGTTCCAACAAAAATCAGCTTACTACCCTGTCGGAAGATCAACACAACAAAATAAATCAGTATATAAATTTCCTATTGCAGTGGGATATTAACTACCCGCCAGGATATTTTTCTTGTGTGTTATCCGATTTGCTTAATTTTTGGCTGCAGTATATTATGAAGAAGCAGCTGACCAATTTTAATTAAAATAAATAACAGAATTTGTATGCTCAAAAGTGGGCTGCGCCACGCCTACTTCTCCAAAATCGACAAAATTTGTTTGCCGTCGAGTTTTCCTTAAACAGCTTATTACGTGTGCAAGATCTTAGTAATATAGCTCGCATGGTTATAGAAATATCGCATTTTACATTTTACCAACAAATTTTTCAAACCTAAGTTTAAAAACTGGGTGTGGCCGTTGACTGATTTCGACCATTTTTACAACAAACAGTAACCTTTATATATTCAATATTTTCGCCAAATATCGTTTCGATAAATCATTTTTTGCCAGAGCTATGGCATAAAAAGTTTTGTGGAATAATCCCCTATAAAAGGGGCGGGGTCACGCCCATTTTGAAAAATTTATATTTTTAGACTTTTTTCGTTCACGAACACTTTGAAAGTGAAATAGAAAGGGTATAAAGCTTTTGTACGTTAAGTTATTGCCTATTAAATATATCTGTGATCCTTTTAAAAATCTTTCGTATAAAAGTGGGCGTGAACCTTAACCAGTTTCGCCCATTTTTTTACGGGACATTCCTTTTATTAATATAAATATGTGTGCTAAATTTCCTTTCGATAATTTGAACGGTTTTTATTTTATACTTAATTAATATAATTTCTAAATTTGACTTAATCAAAAGTGGGCGGCTCCACGCCCATTTTCAAAAATTTCTTGAACATTTTTTTTTCTTTACACACCAAATTTTATTCTTATAAGTATATTATTACTGAATAATCACTTTTTTTTGTATTTTGGAAAATATTCTATATATTAAAAGTGGGCGTGGCTATCATCCGATTTCGCCCATTTTAAGTAGCGGTCTATTTCATAAAAAGTAATATTTGCTTACCCTGAGTCTAGCATTAACATCAATTAAAGTGTCAGCCCAGAAATCTAATAAAGAAATGCCCTTGCCAATAAATGCTACATTCGATTGAGTAGGCCAAGTAAGGTACTCGGCTGGCAGCTGGAAGTTTGGAAAATCTGATACGGAGGTCTGGGTGTTTTCGAGGAAAAAGTTTTCGAAAGATTTATGACGATAGCGACGTCCGAGCTAGTTTTAAAAATTAGCTGTATGACCCTTACTAATGGCAGGCATCGAAAAAATTTACAAAATTAAAACTCAGCGAACCAAGTGCAGTACGATTTGAGATCCCTTAGTGTTTGCAATTTCCGTCAGTCAGCAAAACGAAGGAGCGATTGGCACGCCTGGTTGGGATGGCAAAATCTTTTAAACGGTTGAGATCAAATTAAGCAAATAAGTAAAATTTATTTCGCTCGCTCGGTCTTTCTTTTGGACTCATTTCCCGTACTCTGTTGTTTTTGCACTGGGATATCGGGTGTATCACTTTCCTCATAGTCGCGTGGTGGATGATTGACAATAATTTAGATTGTTCTCTGACCAGAATAGGAGAATACCCAATAAAATTTCCGAAAAATTCCTGACAAAAAAAATTTTATTTTCCCATTTCCCGTATGGTGCGAATTTTTATAATTTTTTTTGTTTGTTAGAAAAGCTCAATAATGGATCGATCGATGGTGAAGTGGAATTGTGTGTGTGTGAAATAGTTACATCTATGGTGATACGGATAGGGATAGGAATGGGGATAGGGATGGGGATAGGGATAGGGATAGGGATAGGGTTAGGGATAGGGATAGGGATAGGGATAGGGATAGGGATAGGGATAGGGATAGGGATAGGGATAGGGATAGGGATAGGGATAGGGATAGGGATAGGGATAGGGATAGGGATAGGGATAGGGATAGGGATAGGGATGGGGATAGGGATAGGGATAGGGATAGGGATAGGGATAGGGTTAGGGATAGGGATAGGGATAGGGATAGGGATAGGGATAGGGATAGGGATAGGGATAGGGATAGGGATAGGGATAGGGATAGGGATAAGGATAGGGATAGGGATAGGGATAGGGATAGGGATAGGGATAGGGATAGGGATAGGGATAGGGATAGGGATAGGGATAGGGATAGGGATAGGGATAGGGATAGGGATAGGGATAGGGATAGGGATAGGGATAGGGATAGGGATAGGGATAGGGATAGGGATAGGGATAGGGATAGGGATAGGGATAGGGATAGGGATAGGGATAGGGATAGGGATAGGGATAGGGATAGGGATAGTGATAGAGATAATGATAGGAATAGGAAAAGCCAATATTTCTAGATCCATTCAGGTAAATATCTGGCAGGATAAAGTCTACCGGTCCCTCTAGTATTTCCATAAAAAGTAACTATTACTATTTCGTATGGTATCAATGAATCAAATTACATATATAACTACTTAAATAATTTCGTAAATATATATCTACACATGTAAGTAAGTATGTATATTCGTGTATTTATGTCACAATTTTAATATATTTTTTAGCAACTAAACAATTTGTAAAGATGTTACCAAATAACTAATTTGTAACTATTTTTGGGGACTAACTACTTTTTGGCGGCAAACGACCACCTACTTAAGTAACCGCACCTTTAACGTCTTTGTGTTGGCCGACTCTGGTTAGACGACCTGCTTTGGCAAGGCGGCCTACGCATCCCGATTGTATAGGTGCTTCAAACACGCGTCGGTTTTGTGGGAAAATAATTTCGAACTGCTGCCAACAGCTTGTAAATCGACTATTGACTATTTTTTTTTGATTATTCGTTTTGTTTGTTTTTTTTTTTTGTATTTTTAAGCATGTGGGCGATTGATGCGCGTGCGCAAGCGCAATGCCTGTTGAGTTGTTAGTAAAGCATTTGTTGGGGGCATTTGAAATGAGAATTAATTCAAAAAATTAAATAAAATAAATTTACAATTATTTAACAAAAAAATGTGTCCGTTAAAGTGGCTACTAAATATTTTATGGTATACCTAGTTGTGGTTCGAACGCAATATATTATAGTTTTGCTCGCTCGATTGACTGTGAAGTCATTAACAATTCAAATAGATATGGACTTTCCATATATTTTTTATTTTTATTATTAGTCCTTGATTGAGCTCTCGGCTTGCTACTGTACGTAGCGCCGACCGAGGTCATCCATGGACAGCGAACGGCTCTCAAGGCACGGGAGAGAGGCCATAGGGAATTTAACGGGCTCAAAAGAGGTAAACACTTACTTTTTAACTGTCGAAATTTCCGGGATTTCTTTTGGGTTTTCGGAATTGGAAATATGTACTAAAACTAAATATATGATATGAAAATTATATTATTATTATCTTCCTTAATAACCAAAAAATTACTTTATACTGATTTTAGTTATTGTTGATGCTTATTAAAAAAAATCTGAAAATAATGATCAAATATCGAGTTTTATAAGTTTTAAATCTAAACCGCAATAAATTGAAAATCGGTGCAGGTAACTGAAAGGTTTGAAATTTATTACAAAAATGTTTAAAAAATTGCCTAAACCGACGAATGGTTTGAAATTGAAGCTCAAATTTTTAGCCATGTATAAAAATCTTTTGAGGGAACTTTTATAGCCACTGCTGTCTACAACAGGAAAAAGATATTTCCGTAAAATGGATCCTAAACTTTAATTTGAACACCTAGCAATATATCGATGATAATTGCACTACATATTCGAAAAACTGTTTGTTTTTGGCCTCTAGTACTCTAATTAATTTTCCTTTGATATCTATAATGTGCAGACCTTGAACTATTACAATTGTAATAACGGTAGGTCTGTTAAATTTCACTTCAGGCCCTTCATCTATACTTCTATTCGAAAGGCTGTTCTACTCGAAAGCAAAAATCGATTTTAATACACATCGGTACTCTGTAGTTCGTTTGAATTTACTTTGGAAGATATTCGATAACAGTAGGCATCACTGTTTCACAAATTTCAAACACAAAGCAAAATACAAAAAACATTGCTAAATCTTAAGAACAGTATTAGACAGCACTGTAGTGCATGTTGTAGGAGCGCAGGTGATAAGCTTCTCGACTAGCGCGCGTGTGGTCGCAGGTTCGTAGGTATGTCCGCTGACAATCAATCTTTTGTTTTATATTTTTTTTTTATTAAATAAAACTAATTTTTTTAAATTTATATATACAATTTTTTTTTTTTAATTTTTAAATTTGTTACCTATCCTTCTTAAAATATTTTCTGTTAACAGCGATTGCTTAACTCTTTCTGTGATAAAAATGATTTTTTGTTGAAAAAAAGACATTAATTATTTTGTTATAATCTTAACTATAGCTTGTATATATTTGTTACTTTTAACTTTTCAACGTTATGCACAGCGATGGTATGGGATGACATGTTTCGAAGTGCCCAACTTCTCATCAGACCCCTTCTCGGACACTGAGATATGAACCCAAGTGTCTGCACCAAAGCCGCTGTTAGAGTACTCTAACAACTAAGCTATGATGCCCTGTAGCGTCACGATGCATTTTTCCTCTAATGTGCCATTTGCTTATTCCTTTTATACATTCTTTGGTACATATATTTTATATGTCAACTCAAGGAAAGTGGAAATATTTTTAGGCGCGTTCTAATATCAATTAACAAACAAACATAAAAATTCGAGCTTTGCTCCAACAACAATCAACATAACTATAATTGTTACAGGTACAGTGCGGGTGCATAACAAATAACACGGAAGTGTTGATATGCATAAAAGCCCTTCTGTATCTAAAACTGTTCTATGAACGCGCCTAAAAATATTTCCACTTTCCTTGAGTTGACATATAAAATATATGTACCAAAGAATGTATAAAAGGAATAAGCAAATGGCACATTAGAGGAAAAATGCATCGTGACGCTACAGGGCATCATAGCTTAGTTGTTAGAGTACTCTAACAGCGGCTTTGGTGCAGACACTTGGGTTCATATCTCAGTGTCCGAGAAGGGGTCTGATGAGAAGTTGGGCACTTCGAAACATGTCATCCCATACCATCGCTGTGCATAACGTTGTAATTTTCCCTCTAATATCAATTAACATTTTAACTTTTCCTTTCATCAAAAATAATAATAATTGACTAAGAACACTGGTTTACAGCCAAAATGCACCAGAGACGCCATAGTGAAATTCCTATGTAAAATCACCTCCTAATTCCGAAAACCAAGGTTATTTTTACTTGAATGGTACCGTTTTTGAGATATTTACGATTTACCGTTATTTCAAAAAACAAAAAAGATGGCTCCACTTAATCGTGTATATCTCAAGAACAAACTGAGTTCTTCCAAAACGGTTTGAAAAATTTGAAAGCTTATAAAATTTACTATAATCAGTACATACAACACTTTTTGCTAGGTCCTACAGATTCAAACATATTGAACAATCATTACGGATTTTTTAAATTTTTTTTGTAAAAATATAAAAAAATTTGTACTTTGCGAGGAAGCATCTCGAAAACTTTTTGTTTTTTTGCAGATATTTTTTCCCCCCTCTAAGCTCTGTTTTATTACAAAAAAAATAAACTATCAGTGAACAAAATCGATGAACTAATACAAAAGTTATAAGCATTCAAGTAAATATATCCATTTAATGCTTAAGTACCCTACTGGTACATATGTGTTAGTATTCGTATATCAGTTAGTTAGCAGGTAGATTTTCGAAAAGTTATTAGATACAAAAAGCTGTTAGTGTCGTTTTCTCAAACCTAGGTAAATTTTAAACAAGAGCATATTTTTGAGGCAGGTAGTGTTTTCTTTGTAGAACTAGGGAACCTTTTTGTTTAGGTAGGCTTGAATTTTTACTGGATCTAAGTATAAATAAGAGTACATGCGCCTTGTTCCTTCATAATATCTGCAAGGCTCGCCGGATACTGTTCAGTTTATAATTGCAGTTTATAACCCGTCATTTACTTAAAATAAAAAATGAATAAAAGGGCGCGAGAGTTTGAGTGTACAAATGATCCAGATATGTTCTGTTTCATCTGCGGTCAATTTATTGTTAAAAGTATGAGACGTGTGTTTTCAAATCCTTTGAAAGTTACATACTATAAGTGTTTTGGAATTGAGCCTAAAAACCATGGACACCGAACACTGTGTGCACCACATGCCGAGTCGAATTGATTTCTTCGGAAACCGGAACAAAAAGGTACGTTGTAAAAATTAGGAATTTGTTCCCTTTTAATGCATAGCTGACTAATTCCTGAAACTATCTATTTAGGCGACGTGTGAAATTTATTACACCAATGAAGTGGAGGGAACCAACTTGCCATTCAACGGACTGCTATATTTGTACTACAAAAGTACTTGGGGTTGGAAAGTCCAGAAAAGTAACCTATGCGAGCGTATCTACAGTGTCATTACCAGAACTAATTTCAACAGAAGCGACATTGCCAGAATCAAATTTAACTTTAGTTCCGGCTCCAGTTTCATTGTCAACAGTAGTATCTGATTACGCGGCATCATGTTGTACTGAATTTCAAACGGAAAACGAAAGAAATTCTTTGTCACAAGCACAACTCAATGATTGGATAAGGGATTTGGAATTGTCAAAGGAAAAGGCCGAACTACACGCCTCTCGAATGCAACAATTTAAATTTGTTTCATCCGATGTTAAGGTAACATATTATAGAACTCGTCACGAAGAATTTTCCAAGTACTATACGAAGGAGGACAGTGTTTGTTACTGCAAAGACATTGCTGGTCTATTCAAACAATTTGGTGAACCATATGATTCAAAAGAGTGGCGATTGTTCATAGACGGCAATAAATTAAGTTTAAAGGCCGTATTATTGCATATTGGCAACCAAAAGCCATCTATCCCGATCGCGCATGCAGTAAATACGAAGGAAACATATGAGATAATGCAAAAATTGCTCAAGTTAATCAAATACGAAGAACATGATTGGAAAATATGTGCCGATCTTAAAGTCGTTGGAATGCTATGTGGTCTACAAAGTGGATACACAAAATACTGTTGCTTTCTATGCAAATGGGATAGCCGAGCTCGTCAAGACCACTACATCATAAAGGATTGGCCAGAACGAATCGAGTTTCAAGTTGGGGTAGATAACATAAAATACTCTCCACTTATAAAGAAGGAAAAAATAATTCTACCTCCGCTCCACATCAAGCTCGGCCTTATCAAAAACTTTGTGAAGGCTTTGGACAAAGAAGGCGAAGCTTTTCATCATTTGAAGACAATCTTCCCAGAGATTTCAGAAGCAAAAATAAAGGAAGGGATTTTTGTGGGACCGCAAATAAGGAAAATGATGACCAATAACCATTTCAAAGAACTATTGTCACCAGTGGAGGCAGCAGCGTGGGATTCTTTTGAAAAGGTCGTTACTTCTTTTTTAGGCAAACACAAAATTCCTAACTACGAGATGATAGTGAACGACTTAATCAAAAACTATGCGGAAATGGGTAAATAAAAAAACATATTATAATAAATTATATATTACATAAATTTACATGAGAATATATAGCCATAAATCTGAATTCATCGTCCAGTTCCGAACAAACAAGAACGGGAAAAATATAAACAAAAAATTTGTTCTGAATTGAAAGATAAATCCAGCCTAAGAAAATTATATACTAATGTGTCACTTATGTATTTATCTAATTTACTTTTTTATTTTCTTTCAGGAGTAAATATGTCTTTAAAAATTCATTTCTTACACTCCCACTTAAATTTTTTCCCGCAAAATCTTGCCGACGAAAGTGACGAGCATGGCGAAAGGTTTCACCAGCAAATGAAAGTGAATGAAACTCGAACAACGAATGGATTCTACTCGATAATTTCTTACAGAGTACGAATCATTCGAAAGCGTACACATTTTCTTTCGAATAGAACTACAGAGTAAGGGCCCAGCTCTTATTGAAACTTATTCGAAACTTCGTACAGGCCAAGTGGGATGCCACAAAATCTCAAAACTAGGTATGTAATGTTAGTTTTCACTCTAATTTGGACTCTTTATTTGTTAAAGCTTATAATTTTCCATTTACATACTATGACATTGCAAGCGCTGTGTGGGCTCTCTCGCTGCTGTGGTGCCAAGTAGTTAATTAAACGAGGAATTTTTTTGTGTTTATGCAAATTTATGCAAAACTGCAGCAAGTGGCGTTGAAATACATATAAAATCGAACTAAACCTTAAATTTGAATTATTTTCATATTAAATCATTCATAATTGCATGAGCTGAAAATATTATTAAGGCTGTGGGTTGATGTGCATAGCCGCCACTCCAATAAAGTTTCCGCTGTTTCTAAAGCTCCGCCATTGATTATAGCATTTCATTAGCATATGAACTGTTTGTTTTTGTATTACTATTTCGTTTGCTGTTGTTGTAACGTGAAATAAAGTTATTGCTTTTGCACATGTGTCGCCACCGCCGCAACTCTCAAATGTACACATGCACAGCACTTCAGTCGCTTTTCATTTTTATTGTTTAGAAATATAAAAGTGGAAGCCAAATAAATAAATACGATTTTTGCACATTTCTCTAAGTACTTCCTTTGATTTCAATATATTTCTGTAAATGCATTATAGTGCAATACAAAGCGTGAGCTGCAATCTTTTCTCACCGAGGTTAAAGTAATAGAAGGTAGAATACTGACAAAAAGGAATCACTGCCCGACTTGTTGACGTTCTCGCGAATACAAAGGCCAATATAAGGAAATTGCAATACAAATAATCGGCGCCGCTACTATAGGTTAACCCTAGTAAGATAACGCACGTCGAAATAAAGTACTAATTTTTTTTTTTACGCTCTGAGACTCATTTATTTCCGGAGCAACTTCGCACGCTCAGTTTTCTCAGTCGGTCGCTGCAGCTTATTGGTGGTGGATGGATGATTTTTTACGGTGATTTTTTTTATCAGAGTTGCGATCACAACGTACGTCGTTCCTACTTTATTATCTTTTCTGGGGTATAGAATAGAGTTATATTTCTAGGGTTAAGCAAGCAGAAAGCAAGTTGTGGTGGGAAATAAACTTTGTAGACTCTGTAAAAAAAAAAGTGGCAAAAGTCCACTCCTAAATTCTGAGACAGTTTAGGGACTTATTTCGAATTTTCCTTTTTTATTCTTTCAAAAACATCCATAATATTTTATTGGATGTGTCAAAAATTTTCGTATTGAGAAGCTTTATATTTCCTTCAATGTCCTTCTAAACTCTAAAGCCGCTTCACATAGTCGCTTCAGCTATTCGAATTGTACGTCTTCTAGTTAGCTGACGAAAGTCCTCGGTAAGCTGATGAAGCTATGTGAAAAGGCATTCAGAGCTCTTAAGAACATTAAAAGAAAATATATAGTGCTCCTCAAGATGCAAATTTTGACCTATAAATTATTTGAATCGGATGTCAAATAACAAAATTAAAATAAAACAATTTTCGCTGTTTCTGTAAGCAACGAAAAGAAACTGTACCGAAACCCTATCAACGTAAGTATCAAATTTAGGGTCGGATGCTTGCAATATTTTTATACCCAGCGTGTTCTAGTACACAGGGTATTATTTTGACCATATAACGGTGGTTTGTAACGGTACAAAATAATCGAGATAGACAGAACAGACCATAAAACCAAAACAAAATAAATTTATACCGGAGCACGCGGTTATGTACAGTAACTATCTTCTAAAAATAGAAAGAAGAATGTACAAAAACAAAGTCCAAGATACATGATTTACATATAGACAGAATGCTTAAAATATTGTGTATACCGTTGGCAAGATAACAAACAACAATTAGAGGAAAACTTGAATTAAGCAGCTTGCAAAACAACACGCAGCATAGCCTATGGGTTAGGCAGCTGCGCTTACAATCAGAGTGAGTGGGATCGATTCTCTACAAGATCCTCTAAAATAGCAAAACTATACGAATTAGTATGACGAGAAATCCTGGATGTTTTCGAAATAGTACTATAACTATAGGCAGGCTGTCTATGTTTGTTGCTTTCAATTTTTCCTCTAATCGAAAATAATAATAATTAACTAAGAATTATTATCAACTGGTCTTGAGTTCGTTAAACTTACAAAAAAAGGAGATAGATATATATCAAAGTTCTTAGCATGAACAGAGGAATCCATTAAAACATGTCCGTTCGTCCGTGGATACGATAACTTAAGTAAAAATTGAGATATTTGAATGAAATTTCGCACATAGGTTGCTTTCTGGCCAAGGTAGGTTGCTATTTTAAATGGGAGAAATCGAAAAATAACCACGCAAATTTTTTCGATATCGACAATTTCGAGAAACGTTAAAAATTAGATAATTCGATAATAAAAGCAGCTACAATAAAGAAATTTAGTAAATTGGCCCTCTTAAGTTGGTCGTCCTATTGACGATTTCAACCAAATTTTTGGAAAAGGGGCATGGCACCGCCCACTTATGAGGAGGTTTACTATGGTTGTGGTACACTCCTAGAAAATAAGCAAAAGTTATCTGAAAAGGAGGTAGAAATACTGAACTGCCCATATCTCATTAACTAATACATGTAAAATGATATAATTTGGCAGTTACATCAACTTTTTCTTTCTTTAAACGATTTTTGCAAAATTTTGGAAAGTGGGCTTGGCGCTGCCCACTTATGGGTCAAGCAATTTGTAAATTCGACTGTTAATAATTTCATAACCGTGTTACTTACTATAGACATGTAAAGTACGCCCACGGAAAATAAGCAAAATCGGTAAACGACCACTCCCACTTTTGTACTAAAATTTTCTAAAATAGAGGTAGCAAACTGGAACATGTCATTTCTCCTTCACTGATGCAGATTGAGTGTTCGAATTTGGTAGTTACAATGACCTGATGTTCTTATAAGTAATTTCAGAGTTATGACGAATTGTAATTTTATGCAGCACGGGGGTGCGGCACCGCACACTTTTGCAAAATTATATATAGCCTATACTGTAACGAGTGAACACTAAAATATACTGAGACAATTTTATAAAGGTTGATCGAGTACTTTAGATGCCAGACACACAAACACCCATTCATTTGTATACCTTGTGTGCGTATATTAACTTTAGTCGCCTAACGGCAGTACGTAACGGCATAAACGGATCGAGATAGATATTGACTTATATATATCAAAATGTTCAGGACGAAAAGAGAAATTGATTAAGCCATGTCCGTCCATCCGTCCGTCCGCCTGTTAACACGATAACTTGAGTAAATTTTGAGATATCTTAATTTGGTATGCAGGTTCCTTGACACTTATCTCCGAGCACCTTTTAAAATGGGCTAAATCGGATGATAGAATATTTTCGAAAATACAAAAAAAAGTGATTATTCAGTACATAATGGTGTGTACATTAACGTTAGGGCAGAAAATAAAATTTTCAAGACATTTTTAAAGAGGTGAGTGGCACCGCCCAGTTTTAATTAAGTCAAATTTAGAAATACTATTGATCATAAATGTTAAATATGAAAGGTAACTGTTTGTTGTAAAAATGGGCGAAATCGGTTAACGGCCATGTCCAGTTTTTTAACGTAGTTCTGAAAAATTTGTTTGTAAAATGTAAAACGCGATATTTCTATAACTATGCAAGCTGTTTAGGCAAAACTCGACCGAGAAAAAATTTTGTGAAAGTAGGCGTGGCGGCGCCCCCTTTTCAGCATAAAAATTCTGCTATTTTCAAAAGCGATTGCTTGTAGTTTCAAGTAGATATTTCAATGCAAATTGGGCAGCTGCTTCTCACCAGTACGTGTTATACTCCCGCCAAATTAGGCAAATCGGATAACACACAAGTAAAATATCCGGGCAAGTAGTTAATACCCCACTGCAATAGGGAAGTTTTATACCTTTTTTGATTTTCATACCTTTAATGAACATGAACATATATTACAAAGAACTGTCAATATCAATATAAAAATATTTGCTCCGAAATTTTTTGTATATGTCTGCAAATTTAAAATAAGTAATTTTAAGCTTATGAATTAATATGGGGTTTGTCGGACGGAAAAGAGGGTGGTAGTTCAAACTACCTGAAGTGTCAGAGTAAGCGAAAAATCTGTACATGTCGTCATTATGTCACGTAAATCATGCATACTGTTATAATCATTCTTAATATTATCGGCGTTTCATATCTATCCCGTTTTTAGATAAATATGCAGAAGAGCTTGGGTCGAGATTCATAGTACACAAAGAGTTGCTGTCGAAGGTCCAAAATATTATTCCAGCAAAATGTGCGCTACTCGATGAATCGAAAATAAAACCGACTGTCAATATATACAAAAAAGAATGGCTCAACGAAATTGAAAGCATCCATGAGTTGGAGTCCGATATTAGGATGTGGAAAAGGTAGTGATTATTGGATTCCACTCTAAAAATAAAAGAAGTAAGTACTAATTTAGTTACCAGTTTAGGTTCTGTTCAAATATTGCTGCAAAGGACCACCTAACCAATTTTATTTAAGCTCTGGACATTTGTAACCGACAATTTTACAAACAAATTTAAAGCCTCCTTTTAATCGGAGCAGCATTGCCTGTGATGGTAGCTTCAAGCGAAAGGTCCTTTTACTCTCTGAGAAATTTAAAAACATATCGCCGAAACAGGACTGGAGAGGCTGGGCTGAATGGATTAGCAGTATTGAATATTCATAGAGATGTTAATACACTAGCTTCTTGGAATTATCCTATCCCTATCCCTATCCGTATCGATAGAACTTTTTTCCTTAATATATCTTTAATACATTGCTAAGTACATGAAAGTTTAAATAAATGTGAACTTGTTTTGTTTATGTTCTTCAAAAGAAAAGGTACTTATTTTTAGTAATTTTTTTTTTCTAGGTTTTGATAAATTTGGTTTGTGCCCCCACTAGTGACAAAATGAACCTGCAATTTCGTAATTTACATTTTACACTCAAAATCGTTATTATGGGAAAAAATTTGGACCCCCCCCCCGAAAATAAATTTTAGTATGGCTTTGGATTTGATAAGTCCACTACAGGCCAGTTTATACGGTGTACGGCTTGTCATCAGTTTTTATGATGGCTTTCTTGCTACTCAATTACAAAAGATTACAGCTAATATAAAAAATGATGTTGGGATTAAAAATAAAAATAAAAATACATTGTGCAGTAGTGACCCTCACCACTTTGGCGCTGCATTTGTGTTTACAGCAACAAAGCGTCCCTTTTTTATGCTCAAGGTTTATATACCCTCATTTTGTCTGCCTGACCTGCACGTTATTGATCCTTCAGCATTTGAGCGATTCGGTGGGATTTATGCCCTTGCTATGAATTGTCCTTTTGTTTTAGCTCCTAGCAGTACTTATATGCACAAAAGTTTGTATATGTGTATGTATGTTTTGTTTTTTATATATTGAAAAACGGTGTTTCATTACTTTTCCTGCCTGCTTGCGTGCCACACGTGTGCCGTTGCAGATTCCCTTTTATGTGTTCGAAAAAAAACTTGGACCCATGTGTATGTGTGCGTGTGTGTGCCAATTGCATGCGTTATATTTGTTATGACGTTGCTTAAAATAAACAATTATTCGGTTGCTTGGTTACTGAAGGTACTTGGTGCAGTTGGAAAGTCAGCTTATATGGCCACTGGATTTAAGCACCTACTGCTGGAACAGAGCAAGGGAGCCTCTGTCAAATGCAGCCATCTACTTCAACATTTACTCTTTCCTAGTTTGAATAAGTTCAGACAAAATACTTATAATACAAATTTTCTTGCCTCTGTGTTTTCAATAATTTTCTGAATAAGAATGCGGAATCCTTTGTCTTAGGAAAATATTCAAATTCGGACTGTTTTTATTATCGAAGTCATAAAATTTGTCATCACTGGATGCAATAAAAGAACGATGCGATTAAAGATTTAAAAGCAGCACCATAATGTCTGAAAAGAAATCTTCAGTGGTCCAGATATCCAGCAGAATTCCATGTTCGAATGGGCGAGGGTTGATCGAGTTCGCTGCGAGCTTAAGTATGGAGATTTCTTGTAGAGATACTATCGATATATTGATGGTTTTTATGAATCGATATTAAGATCGATATTTTTCCAGTATCGGTTCTACATGATGTAAACAAGTGAGGAAGTCTAAGTTCGGGTGAAACCGAACATTATATACGTAGTTGGGATCTAGTTATTATGGCATCCTACTTTATGCAGGCATATTGTTTTGCTTTAAAATTAATAAATAACAGTTATGGTTTCCTCACTCGGGTCCCAAAATGCTCTTTGAGAGAACTCTCGACCAAGAGATCTTAAAATCTTCGAGTAC